>JAHWFO010006515.1:57826-72747 GCA_023313115.1 Rhysida immarginata | reverse complement strand
ATCATCCAAATTTCACCACTTAAAGTAAGGCATAATTGGCTAGATGTTCTGTACCATATATTACAGTCATTCATTAAGTGGCCTACCCCTGCCAAAGAAATTTGCCAAAAAATTTTCAGAAACCAAAATATAAAATGCATTATCTAGTGCTCTGAAGTGTAGATTCTTTGTCTCCTTTTGTAACGATAAAATTGTGCGGCACTATGTACTACATAGAGGCAGGAACAGGCTAGTCCAAAGCTGGCAAGCTCACAACAGGAAGCACTGTTGCTCGTGGAAGTGCTCGTCTGCTTATTTTCAAAATGGCGGTTTGTTTACTATTGGGCAAGGTCTATAATATATTGTAAACTTGGCAAATATTAATTTGTATATAATGCATAACTAATTTTTAAAAAATATTACTGGCTTTATTATTTTGACGTGCACCTTATACATGTATTGACTATCAACCAAAATCATAACGCTTATGATGTTACTGATGCTACTCTTCATTTCAGTTGGAGAAAGGTGAGGGGGGTTATTAATATTAAAAAAAAAAAAAAAAAAAAACGAGCAATAATTCGACTCAGTTTTACTATAAATTTTGTATAAATAAGTACAATTGTCTTCTCCCCACCAAAAAAAAAAAAAAAACTGCTCCCGGTTTCACAGTTGTAGATGAGTATTTTTTTTTTTAATAGCGGAATAAATTTTGGCTGATAGCCAATACAATTCATTCATATTGTACCTAGTTTCTCTTATATTTTCTTCCTATCTTTTTATACGAAAATTCTGTTATACTTTTTACCCTTTGAAAAGGTAAATTGATCGCTCATCGGTAAAAAATTTGTTAAAAACACGGTGGATTTGAGTTCATGGCTTTAAATTGAAAGGTTCGGGGCAATAAGGACATAACCCACAGGAAGAATTTTTTGAGAAAATCTGTATGATTGATGTTTTGCTTTATCGTGATTGCAGTTTACTTGTGTAATTGTCACTAAAACATACTGTAAATGGATTTCACAAGCAGTAATTATTACATTTAGTAAGAACTTCTTCCTGTGGGTTACGTCCTTATTGCCCTGAGTCCTTCAATTATCCAGCCTTTGTTCAGTAGTTTTCTAACAGTGAAATTAATATTCTAACCCTTCAGAATAATAATTAACCAATCGCATATTTTCATTCATAAATTATCTCTTTATTATGTACTTCACGTGCTAAAGTTATTTTCAGTGATTCCTTCAAGCCCACTCCGCTCAAAGGTTATGTCATAGAATGCTCTATCGCGCTATTGGTCGGCAGTTCGTTGATAGCGCCATGGCTGCTGCCGAAGAGTTACACCAAATTAAAAATGAGATTACTATCATTATTTACACAGTTAATTAATAAATTTATAAAAGTTTCATTAAATGTATGAAAATAATTTAGATAGTTATATAAATAATAAAATTACTATCTAAATTACTGTGTCATATACTATGGGACCCTAAAACGAAGTAGTTCGATCATAATTTTTTTTTTTTTTTGTTCTATCCAAAATTATCGATGATGATTTTTAATTCGGAAAAAAAAAATTTTTTCAGGCCACACTCACTTTTGGCCACACTCCTAAAATTTTCATCGGCCTCGGTGGCTCAGGGGTTGCATGATCGCCTCTGATGCCCGAGGACACAGGTTCGACCCCGGTCGAGGACGACGACGATTTTTTCAGGGGGAAAATCCCGAGATCACGCACTTCCTTCGGAAGGGAAGTAAAGCCGTTGATCCCATGTAGTCGTTTGCCGGCTGCACGTTAAAGAACCCTTGCGAGGCAAAATTTGCGGCCCCTCTAACGCCGTCCTGAAAGTTGAAAAGGACGTTAATACCAAACAAACCAAACCAACCAACCTAAAATTTTCGATTTTTTTTTTTTTTTTTTTTTTTTTTTTGTTACTATTATGCTAGCCTTGAAAATGGTGTAACAATGAAACTTGCATCGGCAATAAAATTAATAGTATCCGTATCGTATTAGACCTATCCTTTATTTGAATATATTAAGTTTATGGCATTGGATGAGAAAATAGATATCTGCTCTAAGTAACCTTGCCTGTAACTTAAATTTAAAAAATAGATTCAATATGGACTGAGAAGCCATACAGAACCAAAATGAAGTAAAAACTGTGGAATGGAACAACCAAAAAGGAAGGGAGCCTCTAATCCACAAGGAGATTTGAAATACTGGATGTGTATTTCAGCTACCAAAGTAGCTGTCTTCAGCAGTGAGAGACAAAAATAAATAAAGCCTTAATGCTAGAGAATACAGTGAAACCTGTTAAGTTGGCCATGCTGTATGTTGACCAACTTTTATAAGTTGACCATTTTGAGCGTGACAAAATTTTTTATTATTTATTTACATGTGATCAGTATTCGTATGTTGACCACCTGCATATGTTGTATGTTGACCACTTTTTCGTGCAATTTCCCCATGGTGGAAAAAAGTATGTTGACAACTTTTTCATTTTCCACCATGAAGTTGCTCAGTCATTTCGAGAAAATCAAATAACCAACAGGGGTGTGCTACACTCCATGGATGATGTGTGCACATACTTTTTGTGACGTCACATGGATTGCACGGCCGTTGTAAAAAGGCTTACGGGCTATGTATCACTCGTATAAAATTTAATATATACACACCATCCTTTCTTTCAGCCATGCTGCACTCACTCACTTTCACGATGTCAACAGCAAATCACGTGCTCTTCGTATGCGACCAACTGCATGCATGTGGATGAAGGTCACCTTCACCTCGTCACCAGAGGAGAACCCCTACGGTTTATTCGTCTTCACTTTAATTTTTTCATTGTCTTGCAAAGAAATGGCACCTAAACCAAAGATAGTGGAGCTGACCATAAAAACCAAAATGGAACTTTTGACGTGGTTGGAGACTTCTGGAAGTTCTGAAAGAGCTGCAGCTGCAAAATTCAGCATTTCGAAAACAACAGTTTTGAATATAAAAAAAAAAGACCAAATTTGTGAGCTGTATGACATGAACTGTAAGGGGTGGTTACCACGAAACCAAAGTGGTTATACGAGAAACCGAAATGGTTATACTAGAAACCTGAGCACTGCGACTCTCTGAGTCTATTGAACTATTGTATGACATGAACTGTGAAAATGAACGCAAACGAAAAATAAGAAAGAAAGGTAACAGTGAGATCAATGAGACGACTTGGACTTCGTTTCAACATGTGAGAGGTATCACAATGAATATCCCAATATCCGGACCAATGATCCAGGTTGCTGCAGCAAAGTTCACAGAGAACTTGAATATCTCTGATTTTTCCGCATCCAATGGATGGCTACAAGCTTGGAAAAAATCACACGGCGTTCATCAGAAAGAAATATGCAGTGAATCAGCTGAAGTTAATCAAGCTAGAGTTAAAGAGTTCATGGATCGACTTGAATCTAAAGTTGTAATTTATGGTGCAAGCAATTTTTTTAATGCTCACGAGACTGCACTGTTTTTCCGCATTATTCTAAGCAAACCCTTTGTTAAACATGGAGAAAAATTAACGGGCTAAATAGTTTAAAGGAACGTGTAACTGTCATGCTTTGTGCAAGTGCTACTGGAGAAAAGTTAAAGCTTTTCGTTGCAGGAAAAGCAGAGTGACCTCGCTGTTTCAAAAGAATTCCTCATTCCACACTTCTGTAACTTGGGGTTGGAATAAGAAGGCATGGATGACTAGTGAATGGTTCACCAAATGAAAGCACAGTGTTCAGTGTTAATCAACAGATGAAAGCAGACAACTGCAAGATTTTACTTTTCATCGATAACTGTCCTACTCATCCCAATTGTCAGCTTTCGAATGTTGAGATGGTTTTTTTTGCCTAGCAATACAACTTCAGTGTCTCAGCCACTTGACCAAGGTGTCATAAGAGCATTCAAAGTGCAATACAGAAAACAACTTATGACATTGATTGCCAGCTGTAAAGATGCTAGCAGTGTCACGGACATAATAAAAAACATCACTGTGTTGTACTCTCTATGGTGGATCAAGCAGTCATGGGATAACGTCAATCTCACTGCATAACCACCTGCTTTCAAAAAATTGGGAAGAAAGGACTTGATCATAATGTCAATGAAAATGCTGATGAGGAAGATGATCTGCCACTTTCAAAGTTACTAGAAATGTGGAATCAAAATGACCCCGCAGAACTTCTTTCTGTAGAGGATTTTGTTTGTTTTGATGACAGTGTGTTAATTTGTGAGACCAAGCGCAGATGATGATATCCAAGATATCATAATCAAAAATGAGGTCAGTGAAGTGAATGAAGACCAACGGTGTATTGAAACTGATGAGGAAGATGGGGTTCATGAAAAAACGAAACTGAAGAGGAAGAAGGGGTGCAAAAAGATTTGTCACTCAATGAATTGTGTTGGAAAGTATCTCAATGAAAATGAGGGCCATTTTGCATCACTGTTGCCTCAGTTTCATTCATTTAAAAAGAATTGTAATGAAAGTTTGCCTAAATAATAAGTTTCCTACAATCAAATTCACACATGATGTTAAGAGCGATGGATGCCTTCCTTTTCTAGATTTAAACATTATTAGGGCTAATGATAGGTTAGAGCTCAACATTTTTCGAATACCTACCAACAATCATCGCTGTATTATGAATGATTTCGTTCACTATCCTAGCTATAAACATGCTGCCTTCCATGCTATGATCCACTGCCTTCTTAATGTTCCTCTATCCGACCAAAGGTACCAAACTGAATTGAGTACCATTAAATCTATAGCAAGGTTGAATGGCTTTTCCGATAATATTGTCGGCAACTTATACCATTAATCCTCTACTATAATGCAAATAATTTTAGCTTAAAAAAGGACCTAAATTTTTGGGATCGTATTATACAAAAGGATAATATCAGCCCTGCAATGACTGACAGCGACCGAGGGAGGGGGGTCAGTTGCATT
This sequence comes from Rhysida immarginata, assembly GCA_023313115.1. Taxonomy (NCBI): domain Eukaryota; kingdom Metazoa; phylum Arthropoda; class Chilopoda; order Scolopendromorpha; family Scolopendridae; genus Rhysida; species Rhysida immarginata. The sequence continues at coordinate 67,810 of JAHWFO010006515.1, read as the reverse complement.
CTGACCTGATGAAATTCATACAAAATTACCGTGTACTATACATTAATTATATACACGAAATTACCGTGCATTATACAACGCGTATAGTGTCCAGTTCATTATACAATAAATTAATTCACTTTTTATTTGAATTTCTCGTCGCCAACAGCTAATAAGAAAATAACTTCTCCCAAAGATCGCTTCGAACTAACGAAGTTGCTGTCTGTCCTGATGAAATTCACACGAAATTACCGTGCATTATACTTTAATTGTACAGCATATACAGCGTCCAGTTCATTATACAATAAATTAATTCAGTTTTTATTTGTATTTCTCATCGCCTAAAGCTAATACGAACTAATGAAGTTGCATTCTGCCCTGATGAAATTCAGACGAGATTACCATATAATATACATTACTCGTAATTATATGGTATATACAATAATTTAAATTATGCGTTAGCTCCAAAGTGTCTTTGTTCAAAACCAGTGTTGCCAGTTTAGTAACTTTTTTAAAGCTCATGTCCTTTGTTGGACATTGTTAAACAATGCACAAAACAATGAAAACAAGGAGAAGCGCTTTAAAAAAGTTACTAAATCTGGCAACACTGTTCAAAACTATATAAAAAATTTTTTTAGCTTGTTAATAGACCACCAAAATTCAATTTCTTGAATTAAGATTTTACCCCCCCCCCCCCCCAATAAATCATTTTGGATTACAAACAGACACGATATGGTGAGTCATATCATAAAAACAGTACATGTAAACAAAATTCTTAAGCTAATGGGCAATGCCACCCACTACCACTTTGTGTTGTTTGGTTAGTCTTGATTAGCAATAGCACTGCAAGCACTATACAGGGTGGTCCATAAGTCTGTTGTCCCCCCCCCCCCTTTTATTTTTTGAACCGCAGCAGATATGTCAATTTTGATGAATCCAATGAATAGGAAGTTGTGGGTGGCCTATCCCATGGTGCACTTTTCATCATCCCAAATATGCAAATTAGGACACATTCTAAATTTATCTCAAAAACCGTAAGGGATAGAGAAAAAAACCCAATTGCAAACTTGTTCAGCATAAAAAAACAAACAAAACAAAAAAAAATCATCCAAATCGGACCAACCAACCACCCACCCACAATCATAAGATCATGTTGACCATTTCCGGAACATTGTAGCTTGCCATCCTGGAATTGTTCTGTCTTCTGTTTGCTGAAACATGCCTTTTATTTGCTTTTCTGCATGAAAGTGAATGCGAGTATGGTAATTTATGTTAATTTTTTGATTTGCTTATATCAACATTCAGTTTTCCTTGTGCAGTGTGACTGTTTGTAAGCTACAAACAGTCACCGCGTGATTGTGGGTGATTGGTTTGTCCGACTTGGATGATTTTTCTTTTTGTTTTGTTTGTTTTTTTATGCTGAACAAGTTTGCAATTGGGTTTTTTTTCTCTATCCCTTACGGTTTTTGAGATAAATTTTGAATGTGTCCTAATTTGCATATTTGGGATGATGAAAAGTGCACCATGGGATAGGCCACCCACAACTTCCTATTCATTGGATTCATCAAAATTGACATATCTGCTTCGGTTCAAAAAATAAAAGGGGGGGACAGACTTATGGACCACCCTGTATAAACTCTGGCAATGTAAATGGAAGGCAATACAACTTATTCATCAATCCTCTTACATTCGATCTCTAGCATCTTTATTTAGTGATTTTTAATTGTAAAGATCCAGATTATGCATATTTAAAAATGTAAAAAATAGTTTTTTTCTGTATGTTTTTGCACATTTTATTTCTCGCAAGGAGTAAGAAATGAGGATCGTATTATACAAGAGGATAGCATTTTTGCTGGGTTATTTGGGCCGTAAAGTGGAATCGCATTATACAAGGGGCGCGTTATAGTAGAGGATTTATTGTAAACTTCTTTTAAATAAAAAATATTCCACGAAGTTAACTCCAGAGACCACAAGCCTTGAATTTATTAGTATTGCTTTTAAGAGAAGAATGTTGGTCAGACCTCCAGAAATATTAAAAGGTGGAAAGGATTTAACTCACATAAAATATGGCAGGTCTGACAGATTGAGCATCGCCGAACATATTTTGGACACTGGTCATGGTATTAGTCCAGATAATTTTAAATTACTTAGATCTGTCAATTCAAGAAATCAATTAGAGAGCTTTGAGAGTATAGAAACTATTAAAGGGATTCTAAAAAGTTACTAAATACGGACAAGGGGCCGATCTCAAACTCTGTCCTGTTTGATTTATTGAATTGTTTCTTTTCTTTTAGTTGTTACCTATTATTTTTAGATTTTTTTTCATTATTGCAGTGGTTCTCAAACATTTTCGACTTGCGAACCCCTTTCACAAAATTTTCACAAAGACCTGAGTAGTGCGAACCACTAACTTAAAAATATACAAACATACATGCATATAATACAAAAAAGCTGCCATTACAGAAAAATTTTGGCGAACCCCAGTTTGGTAACACTGCATTTTAGTTTAATTTACTTTTCGTTGGTTTTTATTTTATTTATTTATCTATTTATTTATTTATTTATTTATTTATTTATTTATTTATTTATTTATTTATTTATTTAACCTTTGGTTTAGTTTGCTACCCTTCCCCCTATTGACAAGATACCTCCTTATTTTGTTGGCCCATTATATAAACTTGTACAATAGTAGTTATTTTCCTTTCTGCTTAACCAATGGGAGATATTCCTGGCCATTGCTCCTCCCCCTACTTATCCATATAAGGTGCATCCCATAATGATAGAACCACCTGATTAGTGCTGTTAACCTTAGTATAGTTAAAAAACAAACGGGAACAAATTTTAGTAAGAATGCCCGTTGATTATAATGAACTGTAGTCATAAAATAAATAATAAAAAACGCCGCATTGTTGCGCACTTAGGAAAAATCATTTTTTGCGCTGTCCCAAAAGGATAGAACCACTTGTCCAAAAATGAAAAAAACAGAATAAATAATAAAGATTACGGTAAATATTTTATTTCATGGTCTAATATCCAATAAAGCAACCGTGCTTGGAAATCACCTTAAATACTCTGTTTTTCATTGATTCAATCAACTTATGCAACTGTTCATCCTGGATTTCTTCCCATTATTGTACAATCTGACATTTCAAAGCCTCAACACTACTGAATTACGGCCATCGTGGTACACTTTCCTTGCCAACATGCTCCGAACATTCTCCATTGGATTGAGGTCCGGGGAGCAGGCTGGCCAGTCCATGGCACCTTTGCCGTTTGATAAAACCACTCCCACGTTGACATAGCGTTGTGAATAAGGGCATTATCTTGTTGAAATTGGAAGAATGGACCTCCTAATTTCTCAACAAATGGCAGTAGGCAAGTATCCAGCATCCCTTGGTATCTGCTGTCTTCAATCTGCCAGACACAAATGCAAGTTGGTTTTTCCACCCCAACCAAAACCTCCCCACACCATCACACTGCCACCATCATGTTGTCTCTTAGACATGAAACTTTCTTCCTTTCTTAAATCATGCCAGTAAGATGTCCATCCATCTGGCCCGTCTAGATTAAACTTTCTTTCATCACTCCACACAATATTTCTCCATGTGAAATTTTACCAACTGAATTCCCTTTTCCTTGTGACGCTTGTTCACTGTTGGTGCAGTTTTCAATTTCTTAGATTTTAAGTGTCCAGAGGCTTTCACAACCATATGAATAGTTGAGTTCGATACTGATATGTCTAGAAGAGATGCCACTGCTCGTAGACTCAATGTAGATTTGCTCATTGTTCTAATAATCCGTCTTTTCTGCTGTTGAAACAAACTTGCTTTCTACTAGTATTAGACTTTTTCTCACCGTAGTTTTCACCAAACTTGATGAAATTCATAATGACGTATGAGAACGTTTCGGGTTGGTGGCCTATTGCTCTGAACGATTGTTTGGCACGGTACAATTCTGTAATTTGACCTTTCTCGAATTCAGTCAGAGATTTACCATGTCTCATTTTAAATTGACAAAGCAAACTAATCTGCACCAATAACAAGTGTACAAATGATTTAGAGGAACTTTATTGTTATTTGCATAAAAGTAAGTTTGATTCTTTAGCAGTTTAGACGAGTTTATCACAAGAGATCGGGGGTGGTTCTATCCTTTTGGGACAGTGCAAAAACGATTTTTCTCCTGTGCGCAACAATGCATCGTTTTTTATTATTTATCTATAGGGGAAAATATCTTCGCATTGAATGATGGGTACAGCTGCCATTTTTTGAGGGCAAGAGGAAGCAATCCTATACTGCTACTCATCGAAGTGTGCCGTTTTTGCCCGACTTGTTATTGTATAACGATGGCAACTACCTGTTGCGTGTTCGGATGTATTGTATAACAATGGGATAACTTCAGAGCCATGGCAGCCATGGGTCTCGATGCCCTCAAAATATGGCAGATATTCAATGTTTATGTTTTGATATTTCTCCCTATTGTTCATTATAATCAACGGATATTCTTACAAAAAATTGTTCTCTTTTGTTTTTGAATTGTCCTAATGTTAACAGCACTAATCAAGGGTGGTTCTATCATTATGGGACGACCTTATTCTCTAGCACTAAGGCTTTATTTTCTTTAGTTGACTTTAGTCTCTCATCTCTGAAGATGGCTACTTAGTAGCCGATTTACGTATCCAGTATTTCAAATCTCTTTGTGGATTAGAGGTTTCCTTTCTTTTCTGTTGTTCCATTCCACAGTTTTTATTTCATTTTAGTTTGAATAACATATTTGATAAATTGTGACGTTATCACATGTTGTGTTGAAAACTATTTTTGGGAGAGACTTGGTCATTGGAATAATTGCATATGTTATTCAGTTTAACAGTGGGAAGATGAAAGTGTAGGAATTTTTTTAATGAGAATTCATAGCGTTTAGAGAATTAGTAATTCTAAAATTGGATATAAATCAAGGGTATACAATTGTGAAACAGCAGGATGGGAGGTGCTGTGACAGGATGAGACTGTCTATAGGGTTGTATTTAAATACAGTTGAAGTTAGTCTTTGGATTCTTAGGTGAATTGAAGTACGTGTATTGAATTTATTAATGGGTAGTTTATTTTATGAATTTTATGAAGAGTTGGAAATGATAATGGTTTCTTCGTTTGTTCTTGTCGGATTTTAATAAAATGAGAAGGGGAAGGGAGAGCGGAAATGCTCTTAGAATATAAGCGAGAGAGGAGCAAAAAATAGTATGAGTCTGCCAAGGCAATTGCAGGAGGGAGGCTGAGCACTCTGCTCTTGACATTTGGAGGTTGAGACATTCACGGCTGCTGTGAAGCTATCATGGTCAGTCAAACAAGTCTATTAGTTTCTCCTTCCAAATTAAGGTGTGTGCAGGCTCGTCATAAGATGCTAATAGATGGATATTAGTATCGAATTTGGAGTAGATGGTTTATTGAGGGGGGGGTGTCAGGTATCGCTGTTGACCTGTCCAACCTAGGCCAGGTAGAGCATGGCACTCTGAGCACCTCACTGAACTCACTACTCAGAGAAACATCATCTACATTTAGTGGAATCATCGTTGGAGATTTGAACCTCGATATTCATCAGAGATTTGTGAGTCAAAAGGAAAAAGCTGTTGCGAGGGATCATCGTGGTCACGTGCCTATCATTGTGAAAATAAGACAACGGCATTTTGAATCTTCTGTCGATCTTAGTGGGGACAGTCTGAGCTATCCAGTGGACTCGCTTACTAAATGATCCAGATCATTATAAGGTGTGTTTTTGTGCTTCAAGGTTATGTGTATTTAGTGAAATATAATGGCCTGTTGATAAAAAAGTGTTAAGTGCCTATAAGTGGAATATATGTGATTACAGATCTGCAGATGTTTTGATACTACTTAACTGTAAGTAAAGTGAAACGCATTGATTAATAAGATTCATAAGTAGTCATGATATGTGTGTGATCAAAGACAATTTAAGTGAAGTAGTTTAAAGTGAGCCTTTACAGATTAGTCATTCTCAGTAGTTGAAAGAGCCAGAGCTTGTGTTGATATATATTTTCTCATTCATTAAATATTTGCATGTTATCTTAGATTTAAGTAATTGGGGATTTTAGGATTAACTTCCTTCTTTTTGTGTTAAGATCTGTCCTTTCCTTCCGTAGGTTAAGTGCTGAATTTTATTTGTTTCTCTCTGGTGTTTATTTATCTTTGAATAAAAATATATTTATTTGACTCTCAAATTTGCCTAACTTATTTGAATACATAAGACACAACCTGCCCTCTTTTTTTAAAGAACCCAACCTTTGTTGATGATTGTTATTGTGCGTAGTGGGGTCAAAAGGTTACATTGGCACCTGACGTGTAAGGCAGTACAATCAGCGATATTGGTTACAAAATAATAAATTCATTCTCATTCATTTTTGATTAGCCTTTGTTATTTTAAAATGGCATAAATTTTTTAACTGCATATTTTATGATTTTAGATAAATAAGCATGCTTTTTCTGGTGGTCAAGCAACGAAAGAAGAACATCAAAGACTTGGAGGAAATTGTGATGTGGACATTTCATATCAGTATTTAAAATTCTTTCTAGAAAATGATGAGAGGCTGGCTAAAATTAAAAAGGTTAGTTTACCAACTATCAGACATTAGCTTTTTTTGTTCTTGTATCTTGCTCTTAATTCAGTAGTCATTAATGTAAATGTTTCACCAGGAATTGTTTCAGTCTTTTTACATTTACTAGTTAATGTGACCTTACTATTTTTTTCTTTTTTTAATCCCTGTTCAAAATGTTATAAAATGAGGAATTCATTCATTCATTTTCAGTACTTTGTCACCATCATCATTATTATCATTTTAATGTATGTGCGTTCCAAAGGAATTTCAAAGCAAGATCAGTAACATCTCTCTTAAAGTTATTTCATGAAAACATAATGAGTTAGTAATTTTTTAATGTGCTTAAGATGGTGAGAGCGTTATGGTATAGTGGTTGGTTATTGAATTGTGTTTCTTGTGTCCTAAGGAATACCTTTCCAGTCATCTGTGCTTTTAAAAAGGAAGGTCTCGTTTTTAAAATCGGCACTGCCAAGGAAGGCTCCAGTTTGTATAACGTTGTTATTAAAATCAGTTGAAGATTTGAACTATACTTTGGGTGAGCTTCGTAGCTCAGGGCTTTGTACAGATGCATATATTTTTACAACAACTTAATGGAAAGAGACAACCTAAGGTGAACAAACTACATTGTTTGCAGATAGCAGGAACGGAGTCCCATTTGCACCTGTGATTGCACTCTTTCGGTCATTACCCAAGACTCATGACCATATATGAGAATAGGGCCAAAGACGGATTTGAAAACGGAGCTTGGCTTTGTTTCCAAGCTCATGTTTCATTACAACGGATCGCCACAGTTCATGTCTGACACAGCTTGCTGCACTGATCCAAGCATCCAGTTCTCTATCCTGCTGCCCAACACTTGTGAATATAGTCCTGAGATACTTCTCCATCTGTCCCATTGGGTCTCCCCTAACATGGAGAGCACATTGAGTAGGCTGTTTTGAAAGGATCAGAACCTCAGTCTTAGCCACACCGATTTTCATCTCCACCAAGCAGTCGCTCACACAAACCCACTCATCGCCTCGGCTGCCACCGTTTATCCAGCTCATAAAGATAATGAGCAAGACGGGTGACAGTAGACACCCTTGCTGGAATCCGACACCCACGGTGAACATTCTTAACTTAAAGCCATTTATCCGAATGCACATCTCAGAGCTTTCGTACAGATGCATTATAGCAACCAGTAATTGCCGATCCACTCCATACTCTTTCAACTAGCCAGACCTTCTCCCGAGGAACTTTGTCATATACTTTTTCGAGGTCCACAAAGCAAGCATAGACATCTTTGCAGTAATCCCAGGATTTCTCAAAGATTTGCTTTAAACCCAAGATGTGATCCATTGTCTTCGGCCAAGTCGGAAACCACACTGCTCATTCGACAGTTTGGAGTCTACTATTTCCCAACTTCTCCTATCCAGACACTCAGCGTAGACTTTCCCAGGAATGCTGAGCAAACCTCGATAGTTGTTGCAATCTCTCTGATCTCCCCTTTTGAAGATAGGGATCACAATTCCTATCTGCCATTGCTTAGGGACCTGGCTAGATATCCAACCATCTGCAGCTTTGCCAGTCTTCAGGGACTTAATTGCCCATCTGACTTCTGCTTGGGTGATACTACTATGACTATTCTCTGCTTTAAGGTGTACTTCATGTGCCTCAGTTGTTGCTGTTAAGAAGAGATGCAAAGTATTACTTCCACCTATGCAATACATTCTCTTCCGTTTTCAGAAGCCTGCCATCTGAACTCTTTAATAGTTTGTGATGAAAGAGACTTCTTTCCATGGAGGCAGTGCACGGTCTGACCTTTCCATCACAAATACCTTCTTCTTGCCCTGAAGTAGCAATGCTACAACCAGCATTGCTCACCGAATCCCTGAAGCACTCAAAACCTTGACCCACAGTAAAGGGGCATCTGCTTAGGGAACTTATTATATTTTAATATGGTAATTCTGTTATACTTAATTTTTATGAAGGATAGATTGCAGATGAAGTTTTTTTATTGGCAAATATTAGCCGACTCCCCTATTGTGGATTTGAGTTCATGACTTTAACCAATACCGCCTAGAGAGAAAGCCTGCTCACGGAAAAATCTTACATTTGTTACATCACCTATGGTAGGGACAATTTCGGGCTTATTATTGGTTGAAATATGATTAACAATACCCTATCATATGTGATGTAACAATGTATGACGTTTTCGTGTTCAGACTTTGAGTAGAGGTGGTGTTGCTTTAACCCTGGACCACACGCTTATTGTTTGACATGAACTTCACACTGGAGTTTTGGAGACCGAAATTACTTATTTCCTTATTTTCTAACAATTAATAAAAAATTTAAAATTATAGTTTCAATTGAATATCTTACAGGGCTCGGACTTGTCCTGAAATTCCTGATTTTTATATTAATGTCCTGAATTGTCCTGATATTTAAAAAAAATTAACTATTTGAACTTTCAAACTTCTTTATTTAACATTTTCACAACAATTTAACAACAACTTATAATCGAAGTATGAAAAGAATCATTCGTTAACCGATGTGGAAGACATCTCGAAATGATTTAACACGATATCTCGTTCATGACTAGATCCTAAGTCACATTCATCACATCCAAGGAATCGTTCGCCACTAGTATCATCATTCAGTGCGCTTCTCTTCTGCGCATGCAAGAGATCTCCCTCTCCTCTGCGTATGGCGCTAATTTCCCCCCTTCCTCCCCCTCCACCTGTCTTCACTCGTTACTCCTCCCACCCTCGCTCTCTTTACTCCCCCCCTACCAACCCTTGTGTTTTCTAAACTTCAGATTTTGTTGAATTTCTCAAAACGTTCAATTTATCATTGTGAAAAAAAAGTTGGGTGGATATTATTTGGAACCCAACACAGAAACCAATTAAAAAATAAACTAAGGAATTTATTCATGTGTCTTCACGTTGAATTTATATAAAACAATATAATTCATGTATATGAAAAAGTACAGACCAATTTTTTAAAAATGCATCATTTTGATATAAATTAGCAGTAGGTTTTTTCATTTTTAATCGGGCAATTAACTTTCATATTTGGAATGATTGACGTCTGGGTCAAAAATAAAACAATATTTTAAATATAAAAAAATTAAGCACATTTTATTTACCAAATGCTTACAGAGACATTTTAAGCAAAGATGTATTTTATTTTTTTGCCAGTTGTAAAAATGTATATGCAAGCTTAATGATAATACAGGGTGGTCATAAATTATTAAGCACATTTTGACAGTGAATATTTTATTAACCAAGAAATGTACACTTCTTGTGAACATCATTGAAAAGTACAACTCAAACAGTTTTTTTCCGTAATATTCCGAAGTTACAGCACTTCCACGTGTGCTCCTGCAGTGACTCGCAGAATATCCATTCGATATTCGATTTCAC
>JAHWFO010006515.1:31038-47826 GCA_023313115.1 Rhysida immarginata | reverse complement strand
TAACTTGTTGATCTTGGTGGCGGCATTTTTATTTCTGTTCATATCTCAGTTATCGTTCATATTTGAACCCATGCTCATAGGACGTTTTGTGTTTATCTTAACCTCTATAATATCCCCTTTAAGTATTTTACATTCGATGTAAATCACCCTGTATATGGTACATGTGTTCATTGATATCTTTCATTTGGCATGTGTTCAAGAAATATATCACGCTTTTAGGGGGGGAAGGGGTATGAAAAGTGACATCACAATAGAAACCTTCAAAAGTTCAATTTCTTTCATATTGAAATTACTTTTTTTATTATTTCACATTATTTTATTATTTTCCTATCAAATGGAAAATGAGATATCTTTCTGACCCTATTGTGAAGCTATTTGTTAGAAAGCTCATTGTTGTTCTCCACAACAGAAGATTGTTCCTTCAAGAGAGCTCCCTAAGATTTATAATGTCCCAGCCTTAAATTAATTAGGCAAAAACTGTAAAATGGAACAACTAAAAAGGGGGGAAACCTTTAATCCACAAAGAGAATTGAAATACTGAATACGTATTATGGCTACTAAGTAGCCATCTTCAGTGTTGAAAGACAAAAGTCAACTCAAGTTCAAAGTAAAAGTTGACGTTTGTCTCTGATCGCTGAAGATGGCTATTTAGTAGCCGAAATATGTATCTGGTATTTCAATTCTCTCTATGAATTAGAGGTTCCTCCCTGTTTGGCCAGCCTAAGGCGCAGAAACCCAAGGCAGAAAATGTTCTGGCATCACTTCCTGCACTCTTCTTTCTGCCTGACAGAAAATTCTCTTATCTTTGTAGGCTATGACTCAATCCAACTCTTGTAAAAAATCACTTGGTCTTCACACACTTCTCTGTTTTGGTTTTTCAGATAAATTTAAGATAAGCCAACCTGTAAGAACAGCAGCTAAGATACAGCAGGGCTTGATGGCTATTTGCGCAACGATTTACAGGAGCAGTATGCAGAAAGAGTCAATGAAGACAAAATTGACCAAGTATCTGGAGATCTGTGGCACAATCCTGCACAATCAAGCCATGTTTTTGTCCATTATCATTGTATAAAGCACATCATTTTCTCACAAATATTCACTTCTGATAGAAACTGATGCAGAGTAATTCTGTTATCCTTTCACTAGAATAGGCACCTGGCTCCACTCAATTTAGTTGAACATTGGTAAATATTAGCATAACCAAATTCAGGATTTTGTAGGATGTAATTATCGAAAATGGAAAATGGAAATATATGAAAACATGCTACCATAAAATCAATGTATGGTTCTCCACTTGATTTGCAATGAAATCCATTGCAAACTAGTTAAAAATCTTTCCCGAATTATGTTAAAGCATCATGCAAAGGTTGGCACTCATCGGTTCGTAGTTGTAGAGATTATCGAAAATATACATACATTGGCTTTTATTCATATATAAGGTGTCAAATAAGTTCATGACTTCAGCAGTGGAGGACACGCATCGAAATGTGTTTTCAAAACCATGTTATTCATGTAGAGCATATTACAATATGGTTTTCATAAATAAATATTCCAATATATTCCAATATGGTTTTCATAAATAAATATTTATTTTTCCTATATATGAAAACTTATGGGACCCCCTGTAGATTAAGTATCTGTTCCATCTGATTATTTATACTATGGTGATAAAACTTGTAAGATTTTACGCTCCTTTACATTGCTTCTCAAATGTCAAAACAATGTTATCAAGAGACGCTACATTTTTAAAAAACAAAAAAACTCCTTTACTCTCTGTGGCTTATTATATCAAAAAATTCTGACCATTCTGAATTTCACAATGATGTTTATTTTAATTATTATACGTAAAAATCACAACAATGACTATTTTCAATTTGTTTGCAACCGACAATCCTAACAATGGACAGGATAATAATGCTTTCTTATTAGGGGCTTTAGCTAAAAGCTACTTATAAGAATGAACGTTTGGGCTTTACGTTTACCCGTCCACCATTGCATGATTAACTTAAAAACGGAATAACCTTTTCAAATTCTATTTACGACATTATCATCATCAAGGTCTTATTTCGGCTATATCATCTTTTCAGGCTTTTTCGTGGACCCCTTCAAGTCGATTGCACTTGCTCTAAGAGAGACCTTAAAGAATACCAAAATAATGGCATATCATATAGCAATTGATTCATGGTGCGGAGTCAACAATGAATAAATTGTTAACATGAGCGCATGCATGTGATTATTGCGTTGTCGAGGCTCAATTTCTTATAATACATTAATAATTGTAATTCTACGTCATGATTAAAGCTGCTTCTTAGAATATTTGTAATTTTTTTTTTTTGGATAGTTAATTCAAATTTCAGAAATCGTAATTCTTAACACCTAAACAAAAACTTGAAATTTCATTATATAAGTCCATGAGACTTTTCAAATTTTAGCTGATTTACACAAAAACAACAATAAAATCTTACTTGAAAAAGATTTATTGTGTTTGGAAGTAACCAAAGATTATTTGTTTGTAGGAAAAGGGGTTAGCTTATATGGTGTGACGTCTTAAAAGGGGAGGGGGTATGGAAAATGTGACACAGCATGACGGGGACATGGGGGGGGGGGGGACGGTTAAAAATGCCAAAAACAGTGTGACGTATTTCTTGAATGACCCCAACGGAGTTGGCGTTATTACATAGAAAAAACTCAACAGAATTGGCGAGCATTGTATATGTTAAATTATAAATGATCAAATACAGCCATCATGGGAATATTTTGCAGTGGAGTTTGGTACCATAACAGACTTTGCCAGTTTATTGATCACGTGCCTGCTGTCCTGTTTCATGATGAATAACTGTAGGAAAAAAGAACAGCATGAGAAAATGGAAATAAGGAGATACCTACAAATAGGGTATCTCAAATTATTCAACAACCCGGTTTCATTCGAAAGAGGTTGTCGTCTCTGCGAACAACAACTAATTGTTGTCGCGCACGATATTCATAATTGTTGTGGCGTTTGTTGTTGTCATTGTTGTTCCCATTGTTTCGCCCCCTTTGTTGATAGAGATGAACGCTCTCCATCACGGAATTCCGTTCCGAATGGATGTAAATGTTTTCATCGTCTCCAACCGTAGCTGATGATCGAATGGGAGCCCACAGGTAACTAAATGTTGCGATAAATAGAGTATGCCTCCCCTCCCACTTCACCGAGTTCCCTAATACGTAACAGAATTTTTGTGTTAGAAGTGGGATAGCGAGAACGTTATCCCATCATGGAATATCCAGATGCCGAACTGTCATCTCTTCGTGCAATATTCCATGTGAAAAGCGGCAATTTCATCGAAAATTGTGAAGCCGCAGCCACCAGAGAATGCCGATTCCCATCACCAACTGTAAGAAGAAAAAGAACGCCGTTCTCATCACAGGCTCCAGGGACAGCCGAAGTCCGAATAAAAGACTAAGATTAAAGCAGACTTTACCTACCTTGACAGAAAAAGAATCCAATATGGCAGTACCACCAGAACTGATGCAGGAGTTGTCTAAAATGATTGCCTCTGCATTACACGTGGCAACAGACATAGCCGTAGCACAGCTGGCGACGAGTTTGCCCACTGCCAGTACGGGGACTTCCTAGACCGTATGCTCGTCAAGCAATTCTTACACGGCCTTCGTTCCCCGGAGACACAAGACGAGATCATCGCGAAGCAGCCGGATGAGTTTGATAAAGCGTATGCTTTCGCACAGAGCTTAGAAGCCACCTGGACCATTGGGAAAGCAGTAAGCCAGCCAATCGCAGAAGACGCCAATAAACTTGGTTACGAGTCTCCGACCACGAAATCGAACCATCGTGGGAGAAACCGCCAGAAGAAACACCCAAGCCGTCGAGCGAACGCGAGCAACGAGCACCACTGTTCCACAGCCAGTCACCACTCAACCAACGGGAATAAAACTGTGTGAAGAAACAGTATGGCACGTGTGGCGGTCAACACTGGTCAGACACTTGTCGCTTTAAGACCGCGACCTGTTACTCTTGCCAGGTGACTGGTCACATCGTAAAGGTATGTCGAACCAAGACCAAAGGGACGCGTCGTTTTCCCCCCAATGAAACTCAAGTGCCAGTAGATCGGGTACAGACCCTTAACCAGCTGCAGGGGAGCTCAAATCCAGAAGCCATCCGCCCAAACCTAATCGAAGTTCTAATCGACGGGAAGACTCTGCGAATGGAGGTTGACACGGGAGCACCTTGTGGTATTATAGGTGTCACCCGTCTATGCAAAGTCAAGCCCCAAATACATCTGCAGAAAACCGACTGGCAGTTCCGGAGTTACACCGGTCACCAAGTGCAGTGCCTCGGAAAAACAAAAGTCCTAGGTACCATCGGCAGCACCAGCTGGAAAATGGACCTTTTATGTGGTGGAAGGTAACTCCACAAGACTGATGGGCCGCGACTGGATCTCCAGTTTTGTAGAGATCTCTCACTGTAAGGTGAAATGGAAGAGTTCACTTTATCGCGTTCAATAGGTAGGGACGACATGCGCGATCCGTGAGCTGCTTTTTTTTTTCACTCAAGCCTGCGGGCAAGCGCTCCCAACTAGAGTTCACTTTTTCTACTCGTTGCATCTAATTGTTGAAGTGCCAGGATTTAAGAAAATTAGAGCATTTTAAAATTTTTTTAAAAAAATGTCATTCTTTATCAAAGGAAATATTTTATCAAAATGAAATATGTATTAAAAAAATGCTTGAGTATATATGATATATAGGAATATAAATGAGAGCTAGAATACAGGGGGCATTTGCATCCTTTGTAATTTTTCCTGCGCTGTGTAGGATTCTCGAAATAAAGAAATCACAAGTGCAAAATAAAATTGAAAAAAAAAAACACTCACCATAATTTCATTTTTTTATGTACATTTATTACATTAATTTCATTTTTCGTTTATTGAAATTGAAACAAAACTTTTTGTAATGTCACAAAAGTCATGGAAATGGAAAAATTTCATCTTCATCTGAATTATCAGAATCAAGGGACTCACTGTCACTCTCCTGACCCACGTTAATTATAAGTGATTCGCATCGATTTTCAAGAAATTCATCTGTCATTCCATCTCGTCTCCAGTATTCTTTACCAATCTTCTCGGCGTGTTCAACACATTTTTTCCAATCCTGAGGAGAAGTTTGGTTTAGAGCATCTTTCCACAATTTTAAAACGTTATCTTTTTTAAGTGAAGTATTATTTCGGGCTACATAATTCTTTGCATTTGCCCAAATCAACTCGATAGGGTTCAGATCACAATGATAGGGAGGCAAACACAACACTGTGTGACCACATTCTTCTGCCAGTTTGTCAACTTCAAATATTTTTGGCGAATGGTGTTTTTTTACAAGTTGTAGCAATTGCATCTTAATCATTTGTTGATCAAATGCAACACCATGTCTACTCAGCCAGTTCTGAATGTCAGCTTTTCTAGTGTTCGTTGTGGGAGCCTTGTCAATTTCGGTGCAGTGATACGATGCATTATCCATCACTATGAGAGTAGGTCTTGCCAAATTGGGTAGAAGCTGAGACTTAAACCATTTCACAAAATTTTCCCTGTTCATATCATCTTGATAGTCTCCGGATTTTTCTTTGGATTGAAACTGTAAGGCAGCATTTGGAACAAAACCTTCTTTGGAACCTGCATGACAGATCACAAAACGAATCCCTTTAGACACTGGAACTTGCAAACCGGTCGCTTTTGGAGACGTGATGTCCACCCACATTTTTTTTCTGGCAATGGGTTGAGTGCAGATAAGTTTCATCTAAGTAAACAACTTGTCGTGGCGCTGGATTTCTTGCATTTTCCTTCAGCTTCATTAAAAAAATCTCTTCGTGTGGCGACAATGTGACTTTTCTCTAACATGAATTTTCTGCCATCGACCTTTTTTCATCTTTACCCCATGTCTTTTAAAATTTTCGCCATTGTTGCATTTTGACCACTATAACAAATTTCTTCACGTGCTGCTTTCACAATAGATGAGACAGTAGGAATGCATCTTTTGGTTTCGTAACATTCAAGAACTAACTGTCGAAGCCTGCATTTGTCAAAATCATCTAAATCGGAAACTTGGCTTTCACGCTTTCTTTTCTTGTTAGGAGTCTCAAACTTTCCCTTCACTTCAAACTCCTTCTCGATTCTGTAAACCACAGATCTTCCAACTCCGGTAATTGTAGCTGTTTGGTCATATGGATTTCAATTAAATCCTTCCTTACTTTTCAGGTCTTTCATATTTTCCAAGACATTATGGGCAATTTCTCTCGCTTGAGAAACAAGTGGCTTCCCATGTCGCAGATTTGAAGTGTCATTCTTATCCATAATAACGACTGAATGTGTATTGAATAAGCAAATCTCTAAAAAACTCTCAACTTTCTAAGGCTGCAACGGCATGAGTGAAAAAAAAAGCAAGCTCGCAGGGTATAAAGTATGCTATTTCTATGACGTCCCTACCTATTGAACATGATAAAGTAAACTCTTCCATTTCTAGAGAGACCGACTTTTTTTTTAAGTGTGCTAAGTGTCTGGAGAAGAGAAGTCGGGAAATAGTCGACTCCAAACTGTCAGGGGAGCAGTGTGGTTTCCGACCTGGCCGAAGCACGACGGATCACATCTTTGCTCTAAGGCAAATCTTTGAGAAATCCTGGGAGTATGCAAAAGAGGTCTACGCTTGCTTTGTGGACCTCGAAAAAGCATATGACAGAGTTCCTCGGGAGAAGCTCTGGCAAGTGTTGCAAGAGTATGGAGTGGATGGGCAATTACTGGTTGCTATCATGTCTCTGTACGAAAGCTCTGAGATGTGTGTCCGGATAAATGGCATTAAGTCAAGACCATTCACCGTGGGTGTTGGACTCCGCCAAGGGTGCGTACTGTCGCCCATCTTGTTCATTATCTTTATGGACTGGATAGACAGGGGCAGCCGAGGCGATGAGCGTGTTTGTGTGGGCGACTGCCTGGTGGAGAGGTTGCTCTTTGCTGACGACCTTGTCCTCCTTGGGTCTTCTCGCACGAACCTTCAGCATGCACTAGACCGGCTTGCAGCCAAATGTGAAGAAGCTGGGATGAAGATCAGTGTGGCTAAAACCGAGGTTCTGGTCCTTTCAAGACAGCCTGCTCAGTGCGCTCTCCATGTTAGTGGAGCCTCATTGAGACAGGTGGAGAAATTCAAGTATCTCGGGATTGCATTCACGAGTGATGGACGGCAGGAGAAAGAATTGGATGCTCGGATCGGTGCAGCAAGCTGTGTCAGACGTGAACTGTGGCGATCCGTGGTAACGAAACGCGAGCTGAGTAACAAAGCTAAGCTCTCCGTCTTCAAATCCATCTTTGTCCCCATTCTCACCTATGGTCATGAGGCTTGGGTAATGACCGAAAGAGTGCGATCGCGGGTACAAGCGGCCGAAATGAGATTTCTGAGAGGTGTTGCAGGTGTTACCCTACTAGATAGAGTGTACAGCAATACAATAAGGGAATCTTTAGGTGTTGAGCCGCTACTTCTCCGCATTGAGAGGTCTCAGTTGCGCTGGTATGGCCACGTGATTCGGATGCCGCAAACTAGTCTTCCTAGGCAGTTGTTATTTTCCAAGTCGGTGGGTAAGAGACCAAGGGGTCGGCCTAGAACCAGGTGGCTAGACTACCTGGAGAATCTGGGTTCGAGTCGCTTGGATATTACCAGGGAGGACATGCGCCTGATGGCGGAAGATCGCGATCGCTGGAGATCCTCCATAGGGCTGCTGCCCCCGCGACCCTAACGGATAAGCGGGTTTGAAAAGTAAGTAAGTAAGTAAGTGCTATTTGTATGACGTCCCTACCTATTGAACGCGATAAAGTGAACTCTTTCATTTCACCTTACAGTGAGAGATCTCTACATGAAATCAAATTTGATAAACTGTTTGTGCCCATCCAAGCCAAGGTCTGCTCACCGAGGAACAAAAATCCCGATTAGACAGACTAATTAAAGAGTATGACCATGTCTTCCAGAGCACAGCAGGGAAGCTGAAAGGACCACCAGCTACTGTACAACTGGTGCCAGATGCCACCCCCATATTCGCCAGAGCAAGAGACGTCCCCCTTGCTTTACGGGAACAGTATGCCAAGGCAATCGAAGAGAAGATCGAGGCCGGATTCTATGAGAAGATCGACTTCTCCGAATGGGCATCGCCGACCCATGTAGTGGTGAAGAAAAACGAAGGGCTACGCATCACGGGCAATTACAACCCTACGGTGAACAAGCAAATGATTGTAGATGAACATCCAATCCCCAAGATAGAAGATATCTTTAACCTTGTTATCACTGATGGATACACCCATTTGCCAAACGATGACAAATTTCGGGAGGTACTAATGTTGAACACGCCAATGTATAGACTGGTCAGACCAACCAGGGCTGCGTATGGTGCCGCCAATAGTCCAGCACTTTGGCAGCATCGGATGGAGGAAGTTTTCCGCTACGCGGAGAACATCGTCAACTTTTTCAATGACATCATAGTGTTTGCCCCGACTTTTGATGGACTGGTTGGAGCGTTGTGCTCGCAGCCACTTCATTGACCTGTTGGGACACGTAAATAGATAAGAATGGACTGCACAAGTCCAATGACCATAGCATACCCATCCAGAGGGCCCCAACACCGACGTCTTCCGAGGAACTCCAACTTTTCCTGGGAAAGGCAACTTACTATAGTGTCTTCATACCTAAACTGTCCCATCGAGCAAGACCACTTCGAGTAATGCTGGGCCAAGACAAATTCGTATGGACCAAAGAAGTCCGAGAGGCCTATGAGGAATTGAAGAACACCCTCATTTCGGCGCAGATCCTCACACAAAGTATGACCCCTCTCCCCCAGACATTCTCGCCACAGATGCCAGCAGCTTCGGACTAGGGGCCATGCTAAGCCACCGCCTAACGATTAGAGAGGCCCATAGCCTACACCAGCCGGTCTCTTTCCGAAACGGAGAGACGCTATCCCCAAATCGATAAAGAAGCCCTAGCCATCATATGGGCTGTGTAAAAGTTCTTTGATTACCTGTATGCATGGAGATTTGAGTTGGTCACCGGCCACACACCACTGACACAGATATTCCACCCCATAAATCTCTCGGCCCTGTGCATCAGTCGCATGGCTAACTATGCGGACTATTTGAGCAATTTTAATTATGCTATCCTCTACAAACCAACCAAAGATCATAGCAACACTGACTACTGCTCTCGTGTTACATCAATCAACAGGGTAGATGAGGAGGACGAAGATGGATTTGAGCAATTTGTGATCCACCAAATGTGCCAGTTACCCATCCGTTCGGAAGTTATCGCTAAAGCCACCCGAAACAATCCAAGACTGGGTCGGATCATCCAGGAACTTGGATGAGACCGTGACTTAACCAGCTCCAGATTTAAAGCTCCCGAGGACAAATACACAACGAGCGCTGGTTGCCTGATGTATGAACATTGTGTAGTGATCCCACCACCACTACGGCAACCTGTCCTGGATGACCACCACACCGGCCATCTATGAATGGGCAAGATGAAGGGCCTCGCCCGCTTGTTCGTGTACTGGCCCGGCATCGAACGAACCGTCAAATCGTGTGCAGATTGTGCGATGTTCTCCAGCGCACCTCCCCAGTATCGAATCCACCACTGGGAGTATCCCAAGGACCCATGGGAGAGGATTCATGTAGATTACGCTGGAGCAGTATCAGGAAAAATGCTACTAATAATTGTTGATGCGTACAGCAAATGGGTGGAAGTCAAGATAACTTCGTTGATGACTGCAACAGCCACCATCAATATTCTGGATGAACTGGTCACGAGATACGGGATACCGTCCATGGTAGTCTCCAACAACGGTCCTCAGTTTGTCACCAACGAATTTACAACTTGCCTCAAAGTGCGAGGAGTAAAGTTCCATAAGCGCACTGCACCCTACCACCCATCCACAAACTGACAAGCCTTACAATACGTTCAGACTATTAAAAGTGCGTTAAAAGCCATGGGGACCACCCAAGCCAGCTTAAAACGAAACTTAAACAAATTTTTGGGGCAATATAGGAGAGCATCCCATGCCACCACAGAGGTCTCCCCCGCTAAGTTATTCCTAGGAAAGGAATTATTCACTGACTGGATTTGTTGCAGCCACAAGACGTAAGCCAGCGAGTTCAAAGTTGCAGCACCAAGCCTTGTTCATGCCAAAGTTTAGGTCCCTACGACAAGAGCAAGCGTTATGTGTCATCAGGAAGTCCCTCACAGAAGAGGTGGCTACCAGGTGTTGTCAACCGTCTCCTAGGAGATCTTCACTGGTGGTTGGAAACAAGTGCTCGAAGCGACACATAGATCAACTGAAACCACATGATGCAGAGCTTCCCAGTGCGCCCCGCAGAGATGAAACGAGGAAATCGAGTACTCCTCGTTGGGTGCGCTTTACAGAGTGCACTCCCCAAATAGCCGTTCACACACCAACTGAGGTGATCCCGGTTGCGGTCGAGAATTAACTGACAGCCATGGCAGCAACTCCAAATCCAGTGGAAGACGTTCCGCTGCTCGACCCAAATGACTCCACCGATCCAATCAAGCCACATCAGCCCGATGTGGGAAGTGGCAAACCTCCTGCTCTCTCAGACGCAGATGCCACCGGCCATCGAGATTGACACTTGATAGCACTTGGCAGCTGCCCCAGCGGTTTCCCCCCTAGCTTATCTTATAAGAGCGGGTAGGTTAATCAGTGGTAAAAGTTCTAGACATCACCTAGGCACCTATTCCTGTGAGGGAATTTTGCGCCAAAACCCAGTGAACCCAAGGAGCCTATAGCAATCCAGACTCTAAGAAAACGAATTAGACTACCCACTGATTCTTGGTGAATGTCCTCAAGAAAAGTAGAATTTAGCGTGAGGCAACGATTATGTGCCAGAGCGACACATTCTAAAAGAATTTGATGGGCCGTTTCGTCCACCAAATTACATTTTGAACATAATGGTTTCTCCCCAGGATCCCCATTCTATATAAATGTTTTCGTAGTAAATCATGACCTGTGAGAAAGCTCATGATAACCCATAGTTTATGCCTACTAAGTTGTAGAATACTTCTTGTTAGATTCTGAGTAGGTTTCTTAATCATGAATCTAGCATGTCTCTGATCAGTGGTCTGTTTGCACCTTTTCATCATCTCTTGTTAAGAGATGTCATTAATCTCACTAACTGCAGTTTGTTTAAAAATACCGCAGAAAGGTTCAGGACCTTGTTTTGCTAAGGTATCAGTGACCTCATTTCCAACTATACATTTTTGGCCTGGCACCATTGTAACGTAACGTTATTTTGGAGAGCCAGGACCTGCAGGAGTTGACTTGAAACAGCACCCATGATACCTAGGTAGCCCAACCTTTGGAGAGAAACCAGCCTGGCCTTAACGGTAGACTGCTCAACCTTAGGCCACCAAACCAGAGCACAGTTTATTAAAATAGGTCTAATGGCTGTAACGTACAGCCAGTATACCATTTTAGGGGTAAGACCCCAAGATTTACCAGGACGCAGCGACATCGATAGTGCCACTTTAACCTGTTTTTTTTTCTTTTATCAAGATGTTGATTCCAGGTCTATTTACTATCAAGGATGGCCCCTAAGTATTTGACCACCTTCTTAACAATGATCTTTTCACCAAACAGAGTTGGTGTTAGATCAAAAGGAATAATTTCTTTACGACAAGTAAAAGGTACAAGAGTGATCTTCGTAAGAAAAAATTTCCTGTTTAGCTCCATGCCATTGCAGTTAAATTCATAAGTTGAACTTCCAAGTATTAAACCAGCATTCAAAATCCTTCAAAGCCTGTGGAAGTAAGCAATAACGTTGGCCGTTTTACGTGTCCATGCCACAATGGCTGTATCATCTGCATAAAAGTACAATGTACATCTGAATGGCTTGGGGAAAACCCACACAAAATAATTAAATTCGATTGGTCAAAATCAGAGCCCTGTGGACACGGGTTTTACAACATGGATTGTACTATCTGTACTAAATCAGCTGGAAGATTATATTGAATCATTTTATAGGTAGGCCCATCATGGCACATCTGGTCAAAAGTTTTGCAGCCATCAAGAAAGAATATGCCACATTACATAGAAAGATTCAAGGGAGAGGCTAGATCCTTGAAAGCCTCCAAATTTATAGTTGACAGTAGTGGTTGGCGTGGAAGCCAAACTGAACCTGCCTTACTTACATGCAGTGCTCTAGGAATCTGGTGAGTATTGATTTTTTCCAGAACTTTGGAAATAGATGGGAGCAAGCTTATTGGCCTGTAACTTGCAGGATTCATGAATTTAGGCCATGTTTGGGGATATCGGGTATAACAGAATGTTTCAATGCAGCTGGAAGGTAGGAAAACTTCCAAGAATCATTAATAATGGTAATCTATTAGTGCAGGTGATTATTCAAGTAAGTGAGCGAGAGTAAAAAGACGGGAGTTGCGCTTCGTAACCGAGAGTGAAAAGACGCTTGATTTCTTGTGTCCGACACAAACACATTATTAATGTAAAAGGACATTACATTTGGCGACGAGAGATGTCAAAAACTCAGTTGCTCGTTCCAGCACTTCAACCTTTTTCCTCTAAAGGTGAAAAAGAAAGCGACAGATGGGCTTTGTGGGCCGAAGAATTTGCATTTTATGCTGCGGCAACGTCCGTTACAACGGCTCAAGCGAAAAATAATTTGCTGCTGTTTTTAGGAGGAGCAGAAATAAGAAGAGCATATAAGACTTTGGAAAAACCTGACATCAACACCATTCCGCACAAGGACTTGCTGAAAAAATGCGAAGACAAGTTCGGAAAAAGAAAAACTACACCTACAAAAGACACGTGTTTCACAGCTTGTCACAGGAACCGGGTGAGAAGATAGATGATTTTATTATTCGATTACAATACCAGGCTCTTCTGTGCGATTTTGGAATATGGAAAGACACTGCTCTTGTTGATCAAATTGTGGAAAAGTGTAACAGTGCTCGCCTACGCCGACGCCTATTGAAAGGGTCAGACCTAAAACTGGATACATTGCTTACAATTGCACACGCCCGAGAAAGTGCGGAGGAACACGCTAAGAAAATGGAACCAAGTTCAACGACGGTCGAACTGACTAATGCTGTTTCCTCACAAAGAGGCAGCAGCAACATGAACAGTAAAACAAAGTGTACACGTTGTGGTTGGAAAGGCCACAAATCGAGTAATTGTGAAGCCACGAAGGGAAAAGAATGCCACAGGTGCCATAAAATCGGACATTTTAAAAATATGTGCCATTCGAAAACCGATTCTCCAAAAGTGAAACAAAAACATAAGGAAAAATACAAAGACAAAAAGAAAACTCCGAATGAAATAAACTGTTTTACGGACAACAGGCATAGTGACAGCGATTCATCTCACAGCGATTACCTGTTTACGATGAATGCACAAAAACTACCATCAGTAAACATTAAAGTGAATGAGCAAATAGTGCCCTTTGTTGTGGATTTGGGTTTTACATTTTCTACCATCACAGAGACAGTGTGGGAAAGAGTACGGACAGAAAAGTACAGACTACGTCGACGAAGGTACGAGGTTTTGCATACATGTCGAAGGATCCCATTCCACCCCTGGGAGAAGTAATTCTACCAGTAGAGGCAAGAAAACAAAAGCGCAAGGTAAGATTTATCGTAGTGACAGATGGCGATCACCCCTGTTTGTTGAGTAGTAACGCGAGCAAAGTGTTCGGTTTTATCACTTTTAGTGAGGATGTATGTTTCTCACTACAGCCAGGCTTGGAAGATTAGATAAGCGAACATGACAAATTGTTTCATGGACTGGGAAAATTATATAATTTCCAGAGTAGGATTGAGAATAAAGAGGGTACGATCCCAAAGATATTACCCATTAGGCGTACACCCTTTAACTTACGCGATAAGGTTGAGCAAGAGGTTAAACGCTTGCTGGATGGGGATATTATTGAGCGAGTAGAAGGCATAACGCCATGGTTGTCACCAGTCATCCCAGTCGAAAAGAAAAACCGGTCAATATGTTTATGCCTGGATGTACGCGAACTTAATAAATGTATTATAAAGCAGAAGTATCCGATCCCCACAGTTGATGATATTTTGTCACAGCTGGGTGAAGCTAAAATTTTCACAGAATTAAACTTCATGGAGGGATTTCATCAGGTAGAACTCCACCCGGATTCGAGAGTTTTTACCACATTCTCAGTTGAATCGGGAGTATATAGATTCAAACGGCTGATTTTTGGTATATCGACAGCCCCATGGAGCAGTACGAATGGCAATTGCTGATTGTGAGGGAGCTCGAAACATTAGTGACAATGTTTTGGTGTTCTCCAAAGACATGGTCTCTCACGTGGAAAGATTACGCCATGTATTTGAAAAGTTGTTTAAAAATGGGCTTAGACTAAATAGGAAAAAATGCAATTTTGCGAAAGAACGTTTACTTTTCATGGGGTTAGAAATTTCAGGTAGGGGTGTATCAATATGAGGCTAAAACATTTGTTAGAACTTAGAGAACCTACTACAGTGTCAGAACTGTGTAGTTATTTGGGACTCATTAATTACTGCATGTGATTTTTGCCTAGAGTTGCCACAGTTACAGCTTCGCTAAGACATTTGCTTAAGCAGGATGTAGAGTGGGTCTGGGAAGAGGAGCAGTCAGGGGCTTTTGAAAATCCAAACGAGAATTAGCTAGAAAGACAGAACTGGCATTTTATGTAACAGGTCGAGAAACGTTTCTTTTTGTAGACGTAAGCCCAACAGGACTGGGTGCAGTATTAGCACAGAAAATTCCAGAATACAATAACCAGATTGTCCCTATTGCATTTTCAAGTAAAATACTAACGGAAACTGAGAAAAAATATTCTCAAACAGAGCGAGAAGCACTATCGGTTGTTTGGGGATGCGAACGCTTCCAATTATTTTTGACAGGCTGTCAGTTTAGAGTGTATACTGATCATAAACCTCTGTTGGTTCTTTACAATGCAAATTCCAGACTAGCAGCCCGGATTGAACGTTGGTTACTCAGACTTCAGAGTTTTGATTTTTCGATTGAATACATTCAATGCTGTAAGAATATCGCCGACTCTTTGTCACGATTATTCCTTAGCAGTTTGCAACCAGAAAAGAAAATTTGCATAGTCACAGAAAGCTATGTTAACTTCATAATTAACAGTAGCATTCCAAAAGCTTTGTCTCTGGAAGAGATATGGGATGAGGAGATTCAGAGCGTAAAAAGAGCGCTCCATTCTAATAATATGCAGGGATTCCCAGAGGCGTTTGCTCAGGTTAAGTCAGAACTATCGTGGAAAGGGATTCTGTTGAGGGGAAACAGGCTGGTGATCCCAACTGTGCTTTGTGAGCAAGCGCTGAGAATCTCACGTGGGTCACACCAGGGAGTGACTTAAACTAAATCACTACTGCGGACAAAAGTATGGTGGCCGGCATGGACAAACAAGTGGAAAGAATGATAAGGGACTGTGCTCCTTGTCAGTTAGCCCTTCCACCCAAGATTTTTAAGAGCGTAAGACCAACAATAGAGATAAATTATCCATGGGAACATTTAGCAATTGATTTATGTGGTCCATTTGTAGACGGTACAACATTGGCTGTGTTAGTGGGCTATTTTTCGAAATGGCCAGAAGCCCCCCTCCTTCGATCCACCGATACGTCCAAAATCATTAGCTGGCTCCAAGCTGTATTCAGTGTTCATGGGTTTCCTAAAATTATTACCTGCGACAATGGCCCCCAATTCATTTTTAAGGAATTCACTGACTATCTTCAGGAATGTAACATTAAGATTCATCATACTATCCCGTATTGGCCACAAGCCAATAGACAGGTGGAGAGACTGAACAGAGTTTTTTTAAAGACATTTCGTACAGCAACGATTGATAACTGCCACGATTTGAAGAGTGCTCTAATTTGGTTTCTTCACCAATATCAGGCGACACCTCATTCATCAACGAAGATAACACCGGCTAAAGCTCTTATGTGTCATCAAATACGCACTAAATTACCAGAATTCACCACGCCAAAACTGTGCAAAGGTCAGCGTAAAGCTAGAGCCAATTTGCCCGAGGCTAATATAGGCAATGCAGAGAAACGACCGAACGATACGATTACAGAATGGAAAATTGGCGACAATGTATATTGCAAACAGCCAAAAAAACATAAGCTGTCATCTGCATTTTCACCCAAAATTTGGACGATCTCAAAGAATAACGGGCCAAGAATTGAACCAACCGCACAGGATGGCAACAGGATCGTGAGACTCTCATCGTTTATTCGTAGAGCATGCAACAATAAAATAGAGCAAGAATCCGAGGACGATGACTATCCAGTGCCTCTATGTGATTCTGCAGACGGAGATGCTGCACAATCTGCGAACGATCGGCCAAGATGAAACATTCGCCCCCAGAACGTTTTGATGATTTTATATGTGACTTTTAAATATATATACGAGGGTTGGGGAGTAAGTCATGGCAACTATTTTTTTTTATGAGAATTCAAGCATGGGTGGAAAATGTGAAGTATACAGATGAAAGAACAAGGAATGGACGAAATGTACGGACATTTAACAACATGCCAACACTTTGCTTCTCATGTTTATTAAGGTAGTTGACAACATTACAGTTTTCATGTTCTGGAACTATGAAGCCTGTAATGTTTCATACGTTTCATGCTTCTGGAAAATTTATTCTGGAACATGATTACAGATTTCATTTTCCAGAATAAGTAACAGAAATCAAAATAGAGAACGGCTGTTTTGAT
>JAHWFO010006515.1:0-22939 GCA_023313115.1 Rhysida immarginata | reverse complement strand
GCTTCCCCTCTTTCCGCCATGTTTGTTGAACTCTGTGCACTTCCGGAGCGCTTCACTGCTGCGCAACGCTATTGCTTCCACGGTGTGCTTGCGCCCAAAAAAGGGCTATGTGGGGTTCCCTTGTGAGTTTCGGAAAGTATTAAAGTACTATACTATTACTGGTATCTAATTTACTAAATTCAATTAGTTTAAGTAGTATACTTGGTTTCGACACTCTTATCAGTTTACATTTGTAACGTGTCGATGCTTGTTGTTTATGGCTGTTTGATCGTTTAATTCACTACTGTTTCATATGATACATGTTTGTTTTATTTAGGCAGTTTCTACCAACTGGCACTCTGTAACTTACCCATTATGGTACTGTCTATTATGGTCTAGTCTGATTATTTTTATTTACATTGTCTGATATTTACAGCTACATTTATTTATTGTGTGTTATTCATGTTATTCTTATTTATTTTCTAACCTGTTTTGTAATTGTTAGAATAACCCTCTGGGACCTAACTCGTCGATCTTTGACCATACTGGTCCCAGTTGGGTGTTGCATTAATCTTTAATAAATAAATAAATAAATAAATAAATAAATAAATAAATAAATAATTTTTTTTATACATTTTCAATATAGTTTGATTTTTTATTGAATATAAAATGCCAAAATTATACTAATGAGACTACAAACCAAATATTAAAAAAGTTGCTTAATATTTACTGGAAATCCTTGAAAATCCAGTAGATAAAATTAGGATGCAGTTTGTTGTCCTGTTAAAAATGTTGAGAAGTCCACAGCAGCTAAATGCTGAAATGCCCACTGGTGGAAGGCTGTTCATCCAATAGTTTTTAGATCCAAGGATAGCTTCAAACTAGTTGATAGCCACTTTATGGAACAATATAATTTGATTGAAGCCATGTCTTAACATGCAAAATTTCTAAGGGGTTATGATAATAATCAAATTTGATTAAGTTTTAAATATTGCACAGAATAAAATTAAGTTGTAGAAGATGCTTTATGCAAATGCTTGGTCTGTTCGTACATTGATGAATTTGAAAAAAAAAAATGGATTTTATTTTTTTTTATTTTTTGGTTTTGTTCTCATTATTCGATATCTGGAGACTACCTCTTGGCCGAGTTCAATAAAGAGTCCAAAACAATCACTTTGAGGGGTATCGTACCCCAAACGCCACCCACAGATTGGAAGTGTTTAAAAAAAATTGCTTTTCATGGAGAATTAAAAATTTGCAGAAAAATAGTGACTAATAGATAAGTAATAAATAAATATAATTTATCCTCTACTTTATACAAGCTAAAATTTGATAAATATATCAGGTTAATAAAACTTAAGCATTGAACAGCATTTTTTTTTTTTTTTCTTTTCTTTGTTATTTTCTTTAAAAATAGCAGCTTTCTCACTTTTCTTAATTGTCTGGTTATATTATTGTTCTTTGTTACTTTCATTTGTTTTAGGACTATACCAGTGGAGAACTTATGACTGGCCATTTGAAAAAGGAACTGATAGATTTATTACAGAAAATGGTTCTTGAACACCAAACGAAGCGGAAAGAAGTTACTGATGATATTGTCAATGATTTTATGACTCCAAGGCCACTTCATTTCCAATATTAATATGCAATGAATAGCCTGTATACTTTATATATTCATTTATATAGATTTTAAATAAAAATATATCTAAGACAGAAATTTCCTCTTGATATGTATTTCTCTCATCTTTCTTGAGTTTTCTTCTTTTATCAAAACTTACATTGCCCTCAGTTATAACATTGTTTATTTTAATTTGAAGAAATAGGAATAATTGAATTAAACACAACTTCAGACAAAATTATGGAATGATTGAAAAATAAGATTAAAATACAATGTATCAAGCATGTAATGTAAATGTTTGTAAAGATCATGATGGAGAAAGTTATTGCTAATACTGTACATGTCTGTCGTGTACTTTCTCTGTGCATAGGTATGTGACTTCTACCACTTGATTGCTGCCCCCCCCCCTCTATTATGCATTATAACTTACGAATTTTATCCAGAAACTTATGCTCTAAAATGGCCCAATTATAACTAGCTCTTTTGAATTTTACTTACTTTCATCAATCAGTCAAAGGCGGAAAGTCGGGTTCTTGAAATAAAAGGTGCCAGTAGGTGTATTATTTAAGGCAAAAGAAGATAAGTAAAGTGTTAAGAATCAAAACAAAAGTAAATCTTTATTCAAGACATACAACCAAAGAGGTACAAATAAAAAGAATCTTTTCTAAGTTGAAGAAAGGATAGAACTTAACAAGAAAGTTAAAGATAACTAATTCATGGTATTTAACTCAAATGCAAATTGTATATCTGGAAAAGAAAAATTTATCTCAAAGATTACTCAATTATGAATAAATCTTTTCTCATTAGAAGAATGAGTTCTTTCCACCACTGTGTTTCTCACCAATTTCTTACTATTTTAAACAAACTGTTCTTTTGATACCAATATATTCCAATTTCCCCTTCCAGAAAATTTAAAATGTTCTAAAGTCTACTTACATATACTTGGCAGTCTGCTAATTCAAATTTATAGGCACTAGTTACTCTTTCCTCATAAGCACACTGAACAGGCCATACAAAACATTTTTCTGAAATCACACTGCAGAAGAATCACTAACATATACCTGAAGGTCAACATTGCACATTGGGAGAATCCGGATCAATCGATACATGAGTCTTATAATTTGCTCAAGCTGTCTTTACCGAGTTCTACAGATTTACTCCCATTCTGCAGTTGTCTTCATTGATGCACATCTTGAGGGCTCCTATGCCATGCTTGCCAATGTTCAGAGGTTCCTTGACTTCACTATCAAAAACCAATACACAAATAGATGCACTATCACAAAGCTGATTACTTAAGTATACACTTCACTCTCATCAGGCCTTTATAAATTTCCAATTCTCAGACATATAGGGCATTTCTTACTCATTCAAAAGAACGGATATGTATTTAGAGAAAGACGAGACACAAGAACCCTGGAATACAATAAATAATAGTTATTAATAAAAATACAAAATGAATAAAAAATAAGATATAATAAACAAAAATAATTAATCAAAATAAAAAAAAATTGATTTTGATTATTTATTTTTGTTTATTATATCTTATTTTTTATTCATTTTGTATTTTTAATTAATAACTATTATTCATTCAAAAGAAATAATATATAAAGTTTACTGGGGTAAACGGTCAACTAAACAGAACGAGTCTGATAAACATTAATCAGATTGATAATGACACTACTTTGTTTTGGGTCCTTTGGAAATTATGGTTGCAAGCTGAGCCAGTGAGTCCTAATTTGTGTCCAGCAAAGTGCCCCCTTCACCAGGGTTTATCCCATTAAATTTATTTTGGTGAGATCTCTCACTCAAATGGAAAGAGAAGCTTATAATGAATTAGCTCACTAGACAATGGAACTTTCATTGCAGCATTACTAATATATTATTGATCTAAGGAGTTTAAATGATTAATTTTAAATTTAAATGTGGTCAGTCTCCTTTTAATGGGGAAAATCGTAAAATTAATAAAAACAAAAAAATAAATAATAAATAAAGTCACCAATCTTGAAAAACGATGAAGAAACTTGTGAGATGGAAGAAAACTCAAAGGATGTAGTCTATTGAAGATGTTGTTGATAGCAGAAATAAACCCAGTCTATTGAGGATGTAGATGAAGTCTTGTGAAGATAATGTTGATAGTGGAAAAAGATAATCTTGAAGGAAGTGTTGGTTTTGAAATACAGATGAAATTTTGAAGAGGGTGATCCAAATATTTGGGATAAAATTTATATAAAACGTTTTCGAGAATATTTCTCATGGAGCACCAATTCTTTCCAACATCTATTTAAATAACATGGAGCACAATTTACTAAACAAATCACAACACATAAAAATATGGATGAGATATGTAGATGACATCCTAGTCATAACAAACAAACCAATAGAAATATTAATATACCTATTAGAAGAACGATATCCTTTAAAATTTACACACAACAACATGACCAACAACCGTATCACATTTTTAGATATAAACATTATAAAAAATGAAAATCTAGATTTTGAGATATGTGAAAAACCAACAAAAGGTAACAACATACCACATTACTTATCACAACAACCCACACACAAAAAAATTAACACTATTAAACAATATTTACAAAGAATAAAAAATCTACATCCCCGAAATATATTCCTACAAAATTAAAAAAACTTAAACTGAACCTAATAAAAAACAAATATTCAATAACTTTAATAGACAAAACTGTAGATGCGTTTACAAACAATACAACAAAAACTATACCAATTCTACAAGAACAACAAAAAAGATATTCAATACAATACAATAATAAAATTTTCCACAAACAGAAAAAAATATTAGAACAAATACCAAACATAAAAATCATACAAAAAATAACAAATAACATTACTAAAACATTAATAACCACCACCAACCTAAAAACAAAAATCAATCAAAATAATAGCACAAATATCAATTTCAAAGCAATATGTCAAAATAATAAAGAAAAATGGAACACTAGAAATATAATTTATCAAAAACCATGTAAAAATTGTGAACATATCTACACAGGTCAAACTAAACGATAATTAGAAATAAGATTAAAAGAACATGAAAGAGCACTTCGCCACAAAGACAAAAACAACCATTTAGTAAATATCATTGTATCAAAGAAAACCACACCCCAGATTGGAATAACACAAAAATCATTGGAAAAGAAGAAAATTATAAAAAAAGTTTAATTAAAGAAACAATAAATATAATTACAAATAACAAAAATTTAGCCAAGCCATCAATAGAGATAAACAATAAATGGACACTACTTTTAAACAACAATTACCCTAGTATACAATAGCCAACAATCATAACCAACAATTACAACCAACTTAGCTTCATCACCTTGTTAAATTCTTATTTCAACTGTTTTCACCATTCAAAAATGTTTTATCTTACTGATGATGAGAAATATTCTCGAAAACGTTTTATATAAATTTTATCATAAATATTTGGATCACCCTCTTCAAAATTTCATCTGTATTTCAAAACCAACACTTCCGTCAAGATTATCGTTTTCCACTATCAACATTATCTTCACAAGACTTCATCTACATCCTCAATAGACTGGGTTTATTTCTGCTATCAACAACATCTTCAATAGACTACATCCTTTGAGTTTTCTTCCATCTCGCAAGTTTCTTCATCGTTTTTCAAAATTGGTGACTTTATTTATGATTTATTTTTTTGTTTTTATTAATTTTACGATTTTCCCCATTAAAAGGAGACTGATCTCATTTAAATTTAATGTTACTAATATATCATTACTTTCTCCCATTTTATCCAACTACAAAAAGAAATTTCCACTCCAGAGTGAAGTTGAGTTGCTCCACTCCATAGCAGTCACTAAAATGATCTCACACCTCCCCTCTCTCCATGTTCCCTTTTATAGAGAAGCCACATCTGGCCTATCTCTCAATAAAAGTAAAAAAATTAATTTCATTCACTTTTTGTATTTCTTCAACAAAATAAATGCTCTATATCAACCCATGATAGAATCTCCATAGATTTTTATTCATTGTGCTAAAACATTAAGCTTTCCACATACCAATTTCAATGGAATTAAAAAAAAAATTCAAAAGTTGCGATATCCTGCAAAATACACCACCCCTGTTATTGGATCTTTGTTATCCCTAATGTAATTTATCTATTTTTATAAATGCAATTCACACAATAACACTCACACTTAATTCAACAAATTCCTCCATTATGCCTTTGATGCAAAAGATCAAAACTCTTCTAAATAAAACCAATTGGAATAAACACGTGAAACCTCACAGGTATTTAAATTTTTTTTGTTTTCAGGTTGATTCTTGGATCAAAGAAGACGTAATTAAATAGCAAAAAAGGAACCATTGGTTTTGGTCCGAAAGCGGTGAGGTTTGTTAGTGTCCATGCCTGTATATGAGTAGTGATCATTTGCAGTGGAAAAAGTTTGGAAACAATGATTCTATGGAGAAGAAAAGTGGCAAAAGTCAATTATCACAAATTGGTACCTAAGGTATTTCAGCAAATTATTTGCCTGCTGCCACAATCAATGATTCCTACACAGTGTATTCCAATTATGTAGTTCATTATGTAGTCCACTTCCATTGTGGCGCACAGGACATTGTTGGAGGTTAATATATTTTCATTGCGTAAAACCTGTGAACTCTGTTTCTATTATCTCTGCCCACGTAGCTGGGATGGTGATAAGAGGAGAACTTCTATGTGATTGACAATTTCTTGCAGCCAACTGCTGTGTTTTCGGTTGGCCAGGCAACGTCTTTGGTACAGAGCAGAAATTCAGTTCGTCAGGATCCATGGCGCAGTAATGAGAGAGCAGTAAACTGATTAAGTTTGGTACGTTCAAAACGGACGAGATATGGTGCAGTCCACGGCCATTGCTATCCCAGAAGTGGGGTCAAAGGTTTCTCTTTCATTTTTTTCTCTTTATGTTCAAATTGAGCTTTCCATTCAAGAAAGTGTTGGTCCAAAATATTGTCCTCTCAGTATACTTTATCACATTCAATAATAGTATAGTAATTGTACATGTATAATGAATCTACATATTTTTGTACAATAATGTAAAATAATTTTTATAATAATTTTGAAATATTTGAAAACCTCTAATACTAGTCTTCAGTTTCTCCATAGTATTTTTGACTCTTTTTAAGATAAGTAATACACTCCCCGACACAATTTTTGGAATTCCTTGTATTTCATAGAAAGAAACAAAAATAATGAAATATTACATTATTATTAGATTCATTATTTTGCCTACGTTATATTGCACTATGTATATAGTTATAATTTAACAATGTCCACTTTGCAATAGGAAGTTTTATTAAGATAAAATTGCTTTCATCCTTTCGGACACCATCAGTATTTACATTTGAAATGTGTAAATTTCTTACAATGCGATTCTTTTTTAAATTTTGAACCATACTTTTCTATTCTTTGTTATTACATTATATTGGTTACATTATTTAGATACAGTGTTAATAATAATAATAATAATAATAATAATAATGTAACAGCAGCTGGGAAAGAGACCTAGAGAAGAGCTGAAGGTCAAAACCCAGTGTTGTCCCCCCAAAGGGCAAGAGCCCAAAACGGGGTTAATGAAAATACATTTAACAAGAAATAAAATAACTACAACCAACAAAGAAAACTTAGTAACTAAGATAAAAACAACACGGTGAACGAGACAGAACTAAATATATGCTAAAAAAAAATAAAAATTAACTAAAACAAATTAAGAAAATAAATGAATATGAAGATCGTTAGAGTCCAATAAATTGACTTCTTTAAAATGCTTGTAATAGTTTTTAATTAATTTATTAATAGGATTAATCCGTGCAATGTGTGAATTCCAACGAATAGCGGGTTTAATAATATAACCTCTACGAGTCACCTTTAAAATCAGAAAGTAAAGAAAATACCGCATTTCTGTGATAGAAGACATTTAATAAACTGTTAAAAAGATTGTTACTTATAATGCAGTTTAAATTAAAATCTTTATATTGGTAGATTAAAGAATTAGTATTTTTCAGATAAGTTGCCGCAAACGTATTAAAACTGACACACTTACATTGGATTTTATTCAGGACCTGAAAATTTGCCACCGAACCAAATCCAGACGCAATATATGATTTTAGGAATGACGAAAGCTTTAAATAAGATACTAAGAGAAAAAATTTATATATCGCTTTATCATCCCTATACGTCTAGAAATGTCCAAATATATCTGGTTCATGTGGCTAACAAAATTGTCAGCCAACATCACTCCCAGATTCTAATGGTGTTAGTCCTGGTGAGGACGGCATTATAAATATGATAATTATATAAAAAAGGATCCGCAAAGGATTTTTGGGCGTTTAATTCAAGACTGTTATCTCTGGCCCATAGGTGCACCCGTAGCAATGCCTCATGTAATTCTTTACAAGCGTCCTAGTCATCAACAGCATAATATAATTTAACGTCATCTGCGTACATCAATATTTTTGAACGAAATGGCACAAGTATATACAGGAGATCCGGAACAAACATATTAAATAGTAAAGGACCAAGTGGAGAACTTTGCGGTACCCCACTTTTGATGGGAAATATACAGCCAGGCTGATCAAGAAATTTTATTTTAAAGCTTCTTCCCTTTAACATGGAGCTGAACACTTCAAAGCAATATCGGAAAGACCAATATATTTTAACTTGGCAATCAACAAGGAAATATTTACCTTATCGAGCGCCTTGGAAAAGTCCATAAAAAGAGCAACCTGTGTCCTCCTATCCAAGTGACGAGTTATGTAGTGTAAGAAAATAGCGAGATTCGATTGTGTGCGTCTATTCACACGGAAGCCATGCTGTACGTCGTGAAAATAGGGTTCAACATGTTGTGGACTTGATCAGATACAAGTGTTTCTAGAAGTTTGGCTGGAAAAGAGATCAAGGTGATAGGTCTATATGCTTTTTGCGCTGACGCTTCAGTTTTCTTCGGAATTGGATGCCACCTTTTTCCAAGCAGTAGGGTAACGGCCGGAGGTCAGAAATATTTAATAGGTGCGTAAGGGGCACAATCAAAGCAGTTAAGCAGCCCTTAAAAATAAAATCAGGAATATTGGGTGACGTATACAACTGTGTATAATTGGGGAGTATTATACAATAATAATAATAAATAGATAAATAAATAAATAATAAAAAATAAATAATGTAACAACAGGGAGAAATGACCTAGATAGACTAGAAGGATCGGCCTCGGTGGCTCAGTGGTTGCATGATCGCCTCTGATGCCCGAGGACGCGGGTTCGACCCCGGCCGAGGACGACGAGGATTTTTTCAGGGGCAAAATCCTGAGATCACGCACTTCCTTTGGAAGGGAAGTAAAGCCGTTGGTCCCGTGTAATCGTTTGCCAGCTGCACGTTAAAGAACCCTTGCGAGGCAAAATTTGCGGCCCCTATAACGCCGTTCTTAAATGACCATGGCAGTTGAAAAGGACGTTAATACCAAATAAACCAACCAACCAACTAGACTAGAAGGTCGAACCCAATGTTGTCCCCCAACAGGCGTGAGCCCAAAACGGGGTTAATGAAACAAGTAAATGAAATAAAACGCTAAAATGAATGGACAACCACGAAAAAAATAAAAGAAATAAAGGGATAAAAGAACAACAATAATGAAATAAAATTAAAACTAATAATAATAATAATAATATTAATAAAAAAATTAAAATAAAAAAGAAATATCGATAATAGAATAACAGCAACATGGAAAAACCGACCGGAAAACCGAAAGGCCTAAACCCCGTGTTATCAAACGGAAGAAAAAAAAAACACTGTTCGGATTGTAATTATAAACAGTGTTAAAAGCACGTATAAAAAATTACTAACATATCTTCGTTTAAAGACATCCATACAATCACGATTGTTATTATGCAAGTAAATTAATTTAAAAGTGGGATCAAGTAAATAAACCTTAGTCCGTGATTTACCTACGAACTCGAGGACAGATTTGTTTCTAGTACCGCTGGGAACACGAAAACCAATTGCCTCGAGTATTCCAGTAGATGTAATTTTCCCTTGAATCAATTTATTTAAAATATTGAAAAGGGTTCTATTAATGATATTTGTAATGTTAAAGGAAGAAACAAATCTATGTTTATGAGGAAGATGTAATGCTCGAGCTATGAACCAACCGAAATTGAGAATTTTCGTTTGAAGATATTCCAATAAAATCTTCAAAGTTCCAGAGTACCAGATCCAGACCGCATATAAAATCTTTGACACAATAAATGTTTTAAAGAGCAACAAGTACCTCTCTTCATGTCTAAAAAAATTTGTCAGACGTTTAATGAATCCCAGTTGTCTGTTTATATCTGAAAGTAACGATTCAAGGTGACCAGTGAAGGAAAGCTTGGCATTAAAAATGACTCCTAGATCTTTAATAATGTTCCGACGTTTTATAATATTGTGTGATAATTTGTAATATATAGTCCATCGATAGACGTCTATCGCCTTAGAAAGCTCATAACAGTCATTCCAGTCGTGTATGGCTGAAAACAACTTCAATTCATCAGCATATAAAAGAAAGTTTACATGACCTGCTGGTTTAATATATTCAATGATGTCAGCTATAAAAAGATTGAAAAGAAGCGGACTGAGTGGGGATCCCTGGGGAACTCCACTCCTAATTCTGCCGTTAACTGTAGTATCGCTTAGATCTTTTAAAGCGAAACTTCTACCAATCAAAAGTGAAGAAAACCAATTATAAAGATTCTCGGAAAGTCCTATATTCTCCAGTTTGCGTAAAGATTGGTTCATAGTCTGACAACGCCGTTTTGCGTTGGCCGTCTGCCTTTCCGTCAAGTTCAAAATGTTACCGTTAGCGCTCTGGTTTCAGCGCTATAGCATTCTTAGTCACAGCGGTAAAACGGTCAACTATAAACTTCCGACGCTGACATCGAAGAAATAAGCATCGTTTCAATAGATCTATACAGGGTGTTTCAAAATTATGTACAATAAATTTAGTGACATATTCTTCAGGTCAAAAGAAGACGAAAATGTTCTATAGCACTTTGTCTGAAAACGATTTATTTACGCGATACAGCCAACTAAACCCGTGGCTCCAAATTACAGGAATTGTTCAAAGTGCCCGCCACCAGCTCGCACGCACGCTTCGGCTCGTTGCATGAGCCACCGTCTGATGTCATGGAAGAGTTCGTCGCCAGCATTACGAACGGTTTGGCATGCATTTTCAATTCGTTGTCGCAGATCCATAATGTTAGGAACTTCTGTGCTGTAGACGATCGTTTTCACATGACCCCACAGAAAAAAGTCCAAGGGATTAAGGTCGGGTGATCTTGCAGGCCAGGCTACTGGTCCACCTCGACCTATCCACCGATTCGTGTATGCAGCATTAAGGTGTGCTCGCACAACATGGCTGAAATTTGCTGGAGCGCCATCATGCATGAACCACATGTTAGATCTTATCAAAAGAGGAACATCTTCCAGTAATTCTGGCAATGCATTCTGCAGAAACAAAAGATACGTTCGCCCAGTCAATCGTGGCGGCAACACATAAGGGACAATTAAATTATTTCCGACAATTCCAAACCAAATGTTCACGGAGAAACGGTCTTGATGCGCTCGAACTCTGGTAACATGCGGGTTAGCATCTGCCCAATGGTGCTGGTTGTGAGAATTTACGATTCCTGTCCGGGTGAAGGTTGCTTCGTCCGTGAAAAGTATCTGGCTGAGACAACTAGGGTCTGCAGCATGACGACGTTGTATCCATTGGCAAAATCGTTGTCGGTGTGGATAGTCCATTGGGTTCAGTGCCTGAACCAGTTGCAGCTGGTATGGATGCAAAAGCTGACGGTGAAGAATGCGTCAAACAGATGAGTGCGGAATGTGCACCATGGAAGAAATACGACGGGTGCTTGTCTGTGGTTCATCATGTATGATGTCAATTATCACATCCTCCTCATCCGGAGAATGTGCTACAGGCCGCCCTTGTCCTCTTTGACGGCCAAAGGAACCACGCTCCCTCAAATGTCTGTCGACAGATACAAATGTTCGGTTATTTGGCAAACGTCTATTCAGAAAGCGTTCTTAGTAGTCTTCTTGCTTCCACAGCATTTCCGTCCGCAAGACCATACATTAGGTGCATGTCAGTGTATTCTGCACTGGAATACGTGTACATGACTTTTTTTTACGTAAATCGTAATGCGTATGTCAAAGCACGCAAACATGCAATTTTAGATGAAATTATTTGGGTATCTGAAAAATAGATATCCGATATTCTCAATTTACCTTGCAGACTATCCCAATAGGAAGAGGATTTAATATTAAGGGCTGGAGGATCTTTATCATTATTCATAATATTTTCAAAATGAGCAACCATATCTGCCGCTGTGCAGTTGTCTGACCAGTGCTTTCTAGAGGATTTATTCCCTAATAACTTCTTGGTGGTGTCCCAAAACATCGCCGCGTGACCGTTAATGGCTTTTTCAGTTGACTCACAAAATGCATCAAAATTATTCTGAAATGCGATCTTAAAATTTTTTCTAGCTAATTTAAATTTTTCGTAGTCAACCAATGATTTAGAACGAGCAAATCTCTTGTAACAACGCTGTTTAAGTACCCAAAGTTGCACCTTATCGTGTGATATCCAGGTCGGAAAATATTTGTTCTACTTTTTTTTGGTTTTCTCAAAGGGACATGATTCTTCAATACGGAGGATATACGCTCAATTATGCCTTCCCACAAATGATCGACAGAAAGAATAGAATCAAGAGCTGTCCAGTCAGTAGACATTAGATTGTGACATAGTCATTTTTAGTTTTTTTGTATTAATCATTTTCTGTATTGGGTTATAGTAGTCCTCCCATAAAAAAGGGCTACATGACACTTTCGAGTGTCGATTTGGTGTATTTATTAAGTTTTACCCTAGTCTTTGTTAGGACAAAAACTCCGTTGTCGGACAAAAGCTCTATTTTGTTGTCGCGGGCAAAACACCCTCGGTAAGGGAGGTTTTGGCATTGATATACTTAGCCCTAATCAAGTGTTAGAAATCATTTGAATCCTATTATGTATTGATTTGCCTTTATAAATTATCGTAATACCATATTATACTTATGTATCTCCATGGCTAGAGGAAGTTTTTGCCTTTTTGTAAATCTTTTAATAGAAGTTTTCTGTTAAGCATATCGCACACGCATCGAATCTAGCGTGCTGGCGATGACGTCACTTTGTGCCAGAGTCTAGAAGTGACATGCGTGAAATCCGGAAGTGGAGTGAGAGCTTCACCCACGCCACCACTAGAGGGCAGCCCGACGCTTGCCTTGGATATAAAAGGAGGCCTGATTGCGCTCTTGGGGAGAAACAGTGCCCTTGGATTGGACAATAAACTCTTGCTATACAAGGTGGTAATCCGCACCCGCACCATCTTGCTCCATGGAATGCCTGCCTGGGCGTCTAGCTGCAAATCAAGGTGGAGGGAAATACAGACCTTCCAAAATGTAACCCTCAGGACCATTGTTCAGCTCGATAGGAGAGTTGCCAATAACTGTTCCATTTGTGAAAACCTCAATATGGACCACATTGGTAGCTACGTCCAAATGCTCCTTAAGAAATTGCTTCTTAAAATTGAGACCCACAACAATCCCTTGGTAGCCAGTATACTGGACCACCCTCTAGCCCTCAGGGGTCCCATAAGGATACGAAGACCCCTTCATGTACTGGAAGTTAATTTCAATGATATCAATAAGGTTGTCTTCCCCGACTTCTGGATATCTTAGCCGCAGATGCTCAGGGCTATCTCTACGTCAATCAACAATCTTATTCCTCGTCCTACCAGTTAGGACTCTATTCTCAGGATGACTCTCGAGGGACATCAGGATTCTCCTCTAACTCAGTGTAATTCCTTTGGTTACGTTATGGGCGAGTGTGCTATGGAAGCTCTGCTCCCGGACTGCTTGTGTCTTTTCACTACACTGTTCGATTGTCGATTGTCGCAAGAAAAATCATTTCAAGATCCTGAGACGATACTGATAGGACATAGTTGAGATGGAAGCCCAAGAAGACGACGATGCCGAAGCAGATGACTTTGGACCGGGAACATTTGTGTTCCACCCAGACTGGGTTCCTGTTGCGTTGTTGATGTAAGCGGTGGTTAGGCCTAATCCTCTCTTGGAAAGAGAAAAACCACGTGGTAACTTTGTACTGTTCAGTTTATTTTTGATGTTAATATGTTCTTGAGATGTCGATCATTAATTTCTTTAGATTAGAAAGTTAATATCAAGCTTTAGTATGGATGATAAGATTTAAGAAATTTAGATTGTTGATTCTAATTATTTGTGGGTTTGGATTTAACGGAAGTTTATTGCCTTTATTTGTGGGCCTTTAAGTTTACAACTTTGTTTGATTAGTTGTTTGAATGGTTATACATATTATCTGTTTGGTATAGAACTGTAGAAATTTAAGATTATTATTATTTATGGATTATTAATTCAATTGACTGCAGAACAGCTAATTTATGGAGGGTTTGTTCTTTGTAAGCTAATTAGAGAACTGACTAAAAGGAAGTCTTACCTATTGTATTTGTAGGAATTAGTGACTTAGCTGTATTTGGATATTTAATGAGAAAGATGCCTAAGTTGTTTATTTTGATTGTTGTGTACTGATTAGCGAAGTTTGATTATTCGTTTGATTGTTTGATTTAGCGAAGTTTTTGACGATTAGAGGTGTTAATGAACTGTGGAAGTTAGATTGTATACTTTGATTGGATTGTTAG
Source organism: Rhysida immarginata (assembly GCA_023313115.1). Classification (NCBI taxonomy): domain Eukaryota; kingdom Metazoa; phylum Arthropoda; class Chilopoda; order Scolopendromorpha; family Scolopendridae; genus Rhysida; species Rhysida immarginata. Next base: position 8,563 of record JAHWFO010006515.1, on the reverse strand, counting down.
TAGGGCATTTGGTGCGATAGCAATACTAGCACATAGGATACCTAAACAGTCATCTTATTATGGGAAAGTCTGGGTTTGTAGATTTTTTGCATTCTTGGTAATGGTGTTGTGTTAGGGTTTGGGTGTTGTGGTTCGTTGGCAGTGGCTGTGTTAACCCGCTTTTGGATGGCTAGTCCCGTTTGTTCGGACTGGATTTCGGGTTCTTGTGGTAGCCTGCCGGTGTTGGATCCGGTAAGTTGGCTTTGGTTTCCCACTGCAGCGACCGTCCTCTTGCGTCTATATGTTACACGACGGGAGGTTCATGTGTGGGACCAGTTTGCACGATGAGGTTAAGTCCCTTGTTTAGGTTTGACATCACTTGTGTGTGTAGTTAATGGGGGAGACTTTTGTTTAGTTGTGTGCTGGTTTGCTTTATCATTTATTTTGCCATTACTTTTTTTTTGTTCTTATCTTAAGATGCTTTAGAGTTGTTATAATTGATTGGATAATTTTGTGAGGCATTTATGTGTGATTGTAATCTTAGTACAGTGGGTAACTAAACCGTTATCATGTTTTGGGAAAGGTTCGGTGTTTCTTGTAGTGTGCATACTAGGTACCTTTTGTGTAGCCTGGTGGGTGTGCGGTCTAGTGGCATAGGTGGTAGAGTCCCGTTTGGGTTCGGGTTCTATGTGGTAGCCTGCTGGTGTAGGATCCGGTATGTTGGCTTTGGTTTCCCCTTGCACCGACCAAAACTCTTGAGGTCTTTGGTAATACACGACGTGAGGTTCGTGTTGGTGATCTGTATCAGCGTTGCCAGATGTAGTACTTTTGGTACTACCGTAGCACTTTTTTAGTCAAAAAGTTAGGCATAGTACTATATGTAGTACCTAAGGTTATTGTAGTACTTTTGTAGTGCTTTTATATTTTTTAAATTTATAGCGGTATTTTTATGATGAATCTTCAAAAAAAATAATACTCACGTGTTCAATTCAATGTCGAATGACATAATGCATAGGTCACCTTTGACGTAATGCCACTAAGGAGACTCATACTGAGACATATAATGCAACTTTCATTGTATGTCTCAGTTTGATGACGCAGTTTTTACCGAGTACTAAGGCCTTATCTTTAGGTGCTGTTGATTGAATGGACGCGCATTATGATTGGTTTTTTCAGCGCCACATGTGACCAGGCATTGTCATGAAGGAAGAGTACCCCTTTGCGATTCACCAATGCTGGCTTCTTCTGCTGCAATACCTGTTGCACATGTTTCAACTGGTGGGAGTACAGGTCCCCAGTGATAGTTTGGCCAGTTGATAGCAGCTCGTAGTAAACCATTTGGAGTCTAGTCCACCAGACACACTAGACGACGGGGTTCATCAGAAATGGCAAATTCTCCCGACTTGAATTTCTGGAACCAATGCCTTGCAGTGCGTTCATTCACAGCATCACCCCCAAATGTAAGACACATTCGGCGACTTGATGCTGCTGCTGAGAAGCCCACCTTAAAGTCATAAAGCAAAGAACACCTAACCATCTCTTTCGATACCTCCATTTGTCTTCACTTCTGCAGGAGATGTGACTGATGTGAATGCCCAACAGCCTTGTATTTATACAGGCTAATCTTCTTGCTCCCCCTTAGAGATTTTGGACTACACTGTACACTCATTTGCATATCTTCTGTCACTTCCTTTTATGGCAACATAAAAACGGCAAGAACTTTTGTTGTTACCTAATATATAAAAACAACTATTTTTTAAAGAAAAATTCCAAGCATGATCCCCATTCAATGTACTCATTTAAACATACTGTCAGAGTAACAATTCGTGTATGATATTATATTTATGCTAATATTTATAATTAATTTTCTATACATCTCTAATGTAGTACTTTCACGTACTGTGCATAGTAACAAGTAGTACTTTTTTGCTGCCAGGCGTAGTACTTCGGGCCTTAAAAATCTGGCAACGCTGATCTGTATGCACATTTGGGGTGACTTAGTCCCTTGTTAAGGTTTGACAATATGGTTAGTATAGCTAATTGGGAGTCCTTTGGTTTAGACTGGTGCTAATTATTACATGATCATAAATCTGTCACTACTTTGTTATTACTAATTGCAGTAGATTGTTATACCCTTCAACCTGATTATCTTGTTAGATTGTATTTATGTTGCTTATTATTGTAAATAAACCTCATTTTTTGCATATCAATCCATCCCACCCCTTTTCTTATTTTCAGTTGGCACCCTTCTTAGGAAGGACTGCTGACAAAGTGATGTCTTGTCATCTTTGACAGTTTATGACGTTCACCACAAGATCATCGAATATCTGGCGAAATTTTGCTCTCCTGAAATCCCGGCTGGGAGTCGTTCTTTGAAGAGTAAAAGTGGATAAATTAAAATTACTTATTTCTAGAGCAGGGTGAAATTTATCTTCCTTCAATGGTGGAGAAGAACAGACAGGATCTGAGGCGAAAATTTTATCAAGCGTTTCTCCCCTGAAATTCAGAATTTCGTTATAATTTTGCAATCCTACGTACTCCGCCCAAAAAGAAATCAATCTGCTTCTAGTGACATTAATATCTTTACCACTAAAACTATGAGGTGAATCGGTGACATTAAAATCACCTGTAAAAATACCAAGATAATTTAAAGTGACAGTAAAACCAGCCAATTCATCTAAAAATATATACAGACCAAATATAAAAATTCTTAACTCCTATAACATCAATCGACTCTATTGAAGATCTGAATTCTAACCTTTCTGAATGAAACAACGCCGGAATAGCTATTAATACTCCCTCGCCTCTATCGGCTATGTCAAGAGTGCGGCGTAAGTTGTTGTGATTGGTGAGAGTTACATCTTTGCAAGGAAGTCATCCTCAGAGGCATGGATGAAGGAAAACTGGATCGAAAACTCCTTTGTCTCTGTAAGTGAGTGCTTCAAAAGAGTGCCCTCTGGTTATTTGCAATCGTACTAACTCACCTAAGCAGACGACACGGGAAATTTTTATCGGTTTTAAACAAACTTTTACTTTAAGAATTGCCTTAATCTAGTCAAATAATATTAATATTTATTCCCTGAATCATATTTAGTCGTTCCGTGAATTATTATTTAATTGATTTGAGTAAAACTTATTTTAATTCAATTAATCTCTTTAATTAAATAACAAACCAATCATCTGTTTGTTGTTTCCTGAATCTAAAAAGTTATGAATATGGATGAAATTAATACATTAAAAAAGTTTAAGCGTATTAGAAATTTCATTAAACACCTAAACGTAGACTTTAAAAAAAATCATTTTTTAAAATGGATTTGAAAATCCGTATGTCAAATTAATTAAGAGATGGGTTAATTGCATTTGTCAAAAGGGAAGGGGTGGGAATTTTTAAATCATTTTTATTTTTTATGTTTACTTATTTAAACTCTTGGGGCGTTTTCAAATTTTAAAATAAATTTGATTGGTGGAGAAACTTGTTGTATAATTCATATAACACCATAAGAAATACGATATTGGCAAAAAATTTCGCTATTTATTCATTTTTCATTAATCAATGAATGTGATTACTCATAATTTTATAAATATTTTAGCTTTATTAATTTTTTTGATTTTCGTTTTTGTTTCAATTCTTTTCTCTATTCTTCTGCTCTATTCTCTGAGAATTGACTATCCATTTTCGGCATCTGAAATTTTTTAAACATCCACAGTAGATAAGGACTTGATCGGGTCCGAATGGAATGTGGAGGGGGTGATTTCTCGAAAGATCAAAGGATGCCGACACGTTTTCTTTTGTTCTCAGCCTGCTCTGGAAAGTGGTAGGGTCCCAGATAAATAAATAAATACAGATGTGTTCTTTACATAACTTAATTTAAATTTTGGTCATGGATGATGTATTTTCTAACCCCGCTAATGCTGCCAGTTTTGGTGGTGTGAAAGGTTTAGCTAAACAAGCAAAACATTCTGAAAAAGAGACACGTGAATGGTTAAGGGGTGTGAGAGCTTATACACTGCATAAACCGGTGCGTCATCATTACCCACGTAATCGCATGCGTGTATATGCGCCATTTGAGCAATTTCAAGTGGACTTGGTTGATCTAACCAGTCTGTCAAAACAGAACGATGGTTATAAATTTCTACTTACCTGCATCAATGTTTTCTCGCGCTATGCGTGGGTCATTCCTCTAAAAACGAAGAAGGGGCTTGAACTTCAGAAAGCCTTTCAAAAAATTTTCACACTCAGCAGTGTTCCTGTAAAAGTGAACAGCGATAAAGGGAAGGAGTTTTTAAACAAGCGTGTTCAAGATTATTTTAAAGAACTCGACATCGATTTCTTCACCACAGAATCAGATTTGAAAGCTGTTACGATCGAACGATTTAACTTAAACGTTAAAAACGAGGACGTTTAAGTTTTTCTCATTTACCAACAAACACAGATACATTGATGTCTTACCTGATCTTGTGTTAAGCTACAACCACCGCAATCACAGAGCCCTGGGTTTGGCGCCAGCTGATGTCAATGAACGAAATGCCCCAGCTCTATGGTTGAAACAACAGAGTTATTATACAGCAGCACCACAAACAAATCCAAGGTTGCAAGTTGGAGATTACGTATGTATTTCGAAAGTGAAAAACATATTTGATAAAGGCTATCTTCCAAACTGGACCGAGGAGGTGTTTGAGGTTTCAAAAATCATTTATAGAAAACCTGTTGTGTATAAAATTAAAGATTACGATGGCAGCGAGATCTCAGGTGCATTCTACGATCAGGAGTTACAAAAGGTGAAAAAGCCTGAAGTTTTTAACATTGAACAGATTATTCACTGGTACACGTGACGCGGTGTTCGCGAAGCTTTTGTGAAATGGCAAGGTTACCCTGACAGCATGAACAGCTGGGTACGAGAGATAGATCTTTTAAATGCTTGACATGTGGCGGTTGACAACAGTTGGGTCCGAGTACATCCATCATGTATGAAGACACTGATTTTTATGTTATGTTACCATCAAACACACCTACTGCTGAACAAATTCATTCCAATACAACAGCTCATTTTATTACAAGACTGCCGAGGACGCTACGTTTCCAGGGGCGATGGGAGGTTGGTTTATCGGAAACACATTTCCCAGCCCTCTTCAAGAACATTACGGCTGTAAACAACACTTTTGAAATAGGTTTCAAGGATGATCTCATAGATGAACAAATCGATTTCAACATTGTTTCACCAGTAAGAATTCCGACACTCCAGTCTTTCATAATCGAAGTTGAATTGGTGTTACAAGCCTATTTGAAAGATGTTCTCTTTTACCATAACACTTCTTTAGACCAAAACGTCACCATGAGTTTGCCTCTGAATGTCGGGATTCGCTTTAACACTCCCGAATTCTGTAAGGTGTTCAATGTTTCGCCAAATATATTCTACGAGGAACGTTTCTCTCTAACTCCGGATTACAACCTGTCGTTTAAGTGGGTGTCCAATTTTTCTGTTACGTTAAGGTATCCCAAGTCGGCACCTCTGTACCAAAAAATTGTTGAATTTATGAGTACCAAATTGCAAAGTAGGGTAGCCGCTATTGATTTTCTGAAAGATAGTTTTAGAACGGCGGGTATCGAGACAAAGATGGTTAATGATCTTGTATTGTTTACGGGGTCCTCAACACGGTTCATTGAATTCCCAGCAGCTGTCAACATTGGATTTATATCTGATAGGTTTCTGAATAAGAAATTGAAAACGCCTATTACTATGCCCTTAAACGACACAGATGATGGATTTATCGGTTGTGTTATTTTTGATCCACCTGACACTCCAGAACAGTGCATCTTAAAAATTCCCGAAGGGTATTATGATAGCCGTAGGGACGTTGTTGAGGCGCTCGTTAAGTTGATTCCATTGAAAGAACAGGCTTTTTACAAAATCAATCTCACACCTAACAAATGTTTTCATTTCAAATGCACAGAAGGCCGTTATATTAGTTTTAACGAGGGTTTATGTAACACATTGGGTTTACAAGCTGAACTTTCCGACTTGGAACTCGTTATTGGTGAGGGTTTAACCCCAATAGATCTTACACGTGGCATACATGGTTATTATCTGTATACAGACATCATACAGCCGCAGGTTGTGGGTAACACATTCGCTCCGCTTCTACGAATCATCCTCGTTTCACATGCCATACGAGAAGTGATTTATCAGGCTTTTCATTCACCCGACTGCTTTCCCTTAAGTAAAAATGTCATAGACACGATTGAAATCGCGGTTCATTCAGACCATGGGGATTTGCTCTCGTTTTTAACATGCAAAACCGTAGTGAAATTACATTTTCGTAAGAAACAACTGTAGTGCGAGGTTGATTTTCTTTTTTCTCTCCTCCTCAATTACTTCAAGATGCATATCCCCTATCATCCGAGCCAAGAAGTAATTTCGCGTTACTATTTAAACCAGAGAGTGAATGGCTTACCTGTGTTTAGAGGGTCGGTTTTCCAGAGAGACAATGGGATTGGTTCAGTATTTTCAAACCTGTTTCGCTTTGCAACACCTTTACTCAAATCCATGGGTAAGATTCTCGGTCGACATGCCCTAAAGGGCGGTGTTTCCGTTTTTAATGATGTGATACATGGTCAAAATCTCAAACAGTCGCTGTCATCACGAATGAAAGAGGCTGGAGGTAATGCCATGCAGGAAATGGGTGCTAGAGTTCAGAGAGGTAGAGGCCGTGTTAAAAGACGAAATTCAGCATTTCCTACTCATTCACATGTAAAAAGGCCCAGAGGCAACAGCGTTGAGACCTTTCTAAAGAGTGAATACAGACAAAGAAGTCGAGTGCAGTGTTCAAAAAAGCTGAAAAACAAGCAGAAGAAACAGAAAAAGAAGAGGAAGAAACAGAAGAAGTCAACAAAAAGACCGGCAAAATTACGTTCTAAGCCAATTTTAAACATACGTCCTTTATAATCAGTTTTCGCCTAATACATACGTAATCATGGCATCAATGATACAACAGCTGAGCACTGAATGTCTCAACAGCGATCTCGACATTTTTTCTATACCTCACACCTGCGGCCAACAGGAAAAACAACACGTCACGGGGTACCAACCAACATCCATCATCAGCCAATACGGGCCTATTGAATTCTACGTATCTGGTTTGGCAGAATTTTACATGGATCTCGATCAAACTACATTAAGCTTAGAAGTCGTTATCAACAAAGGGGATGGACAGTTACCAGCTGGTGATAAAACAGGACCTGTGAACCTTTTCTTACATTCGCTATTCTCACAAGTCGATTGCTATCTAGGAGACACGTTAGTTAGTCATAGTAATAACTAATATCCATACAGAACTTATTTTGAAATGGTTTTCATACATTGAATTACATTTTTATTCAAGTTTTTTTTACAGACGTTAAAATAAATTTTATCATCTGCAATACAACCTAATATTTTACGTTAAATTGTTATTTATCATAATGTAACCAAGGGAGCTTTGGCGTGTCAGGTGCATGTGCAGGGCAGTACACAGGATTCACGATTAATTCTTCAGGGATATTGACATGATGTATCACGTTCGTAAACAGGGTTCTCCCAGGTAGAGGTTTCTTCAGGTCGGGTATGGGTGATAATACGTCTTGTATTAAACTATAATTGTTCGAGCCTCGTATTGATTTCCCTCCGATTGACACAGTGCCTTTTTTATTCCATGTGATGACATCAGATCTCTTTCGTAGTGTCTCTATGAAACGTGTACGTTGGGAGGGCTGCTCAACAGGCAAACTCACTACATTTCCCGGTCGTCCGTCCTCGTCGTAGGCCTCTTAGAATCCGCTAACCATTGCGATATCACTGTCAGCGAGGGATTTTTCTTTTAAGTCTGCAGACGTGCAAAAATCGGGTGAATAGACGAGTTGTTGTGGATACAGATAAGTAGGTGTTTCTTGAAGGGATTGCGGTGATGGCGTTTGAGGCATTAAAGACGGGTTTGAAGGTGTTTGAGGGTCGGTTTGGGTTGAAAGACTTTTTCGTTTCAAATGAGCTTCACGATGCTTTACTCTTAGATATTTTTAAAGTGTATTTAAATAATGGTCCATTTTCTGATGCACATTCAAATTTGATGCTTTTAAAATCTCATTGATTTGAGAATCCAGTTGTTTATTACGTTTTTTTTTCAACATCATTAACCACACTAGGTTCAACCTTAGGTTGACCATGTTCAACAGGACGCGATGACACAGGGACGCTCTGGACCGTAGCGTGAAGGAACCTTTGATATTCGTGATCAGGTAGTAAAACGTACTTTTGCATGTTCTTAACTAATTCATTTATTCAAAATAGGTGCAGCTACGCTTCCTAACAAAAGTGGTAGCAAGAAACCGTTCCCGCGTTGGTTCAGATAAGTTTTCTTGGCCCTTAATGAAATTTTTTTATGGGCTAAACCTTTTATTTTCCGCAAATGTTGTTTAATGGGTGGTGTCCAGTTGACTCTATGATGTAGAATGTTATGACAGATCTCACACAGCGCTTTAACTTGATTAAGAGTGGCATGTTGCATTAATGCTTTCCTATGCTGAGGAGTCGAGTGTTTCAAAGCTCCTAGA
>JAHWFO010006487.1:0-13600 GCA_023313115.1 Rhysida immarginata | reverse complement strand
GAAGGCATTAGGATCCAGGACTGGTTGGGGCTGATAGGAGGATGGGGTGACATGGCGAAATGGCCAGACAGCATCCGAGGAACGTTCAAATTAGATAACAGATACAGTCTCTGCAAAACAATATCTTAGTTTAATATTGTGCTGCGCCGCGAGTTTTCCCTATTCACTTAAAGCTAATGTGCGAAAACATTATGTTAACTTAGGCCTATTATCTCTCTCAAGAATGTGTATATCAGATTTAGCATTATTGTTAGTCATAAATAAATGCACCAGTTTTCGTTTGTCTGTCACTGAATGTTGCATCGTAGTTTGGAGACACACACTGACACATTTTAATCGCGATGATGTTCGATAGTGCTTCCCCAATGAATCGATGTTTTCCCGACTCGCTGTTTCTCCGGCCATTTGCCATAGCACTTGTTGCACTGTCGCCGCCAGTCGATCGCTTAGCCCGCCGCAGCTCCTATTCCACCCCACAGCCTAGCCCGCCGTTACCTCATGGATCTCTAGAGCTTGCCGTCGGCGTTTCTGCCCTTCGATGGATCGACTACTCGTTATGTGCATCTGTCGTCGCTCGTTGCCTCATTCGTTAGCCGTTTCTCTTTTCGCCATGTTGTGGATTTCAAAGCTTTAGTTGTCCTGAGTTTCCGCTTGACTCTACTGTCACACTCGTGTACTCTTTTATGTTAGAAATGTTCATGTTGTTCGATGAGGTGCAATTTGCTTTTCGTATGTTGAACATGAACATTGTTCTTATGTGAGATCCTAAGGGAGGATTCCCATTGCATGTGTGCTCACCGTTAGAGTGAGCATTCTGCACAAGTTCAGAGTGCGAGAGAGAGTTGGTTAGAGAGAGAGAGAGTAAGAGCAAGAGTTCGAGAGAGGATCAGATTGAGTGTTCGTTTTTTCTAAAAATTTCCTTTTATAGATTAACCACGCAGCGTGGGAAAACTCGGCCAGCCAATCGCTGCCCTCCACTACACAAAGTACCAGTAAATTTAATTCGGGAGAAACTTTCATTTCTTTCGACCGTGGCAAACAACGCTTCTGCCCTTTCTTCTGTTGCTTAGCAATGGGCTCGTTTAAATTTTCGTTGTTTACGTTTGCACACGATCTAACCAACGCTTAGTGATTTGGCGGGCAAGAACAATGAGAGGAAGGCCTAAGCCTTAAGACTAAATAAATATATTTAAAATTAAATTTGTCTTAGGGAGATAATAAATGAAAAAAAAGATAAATGCTTATGATGAATGATTAAGATTTTGAGGGCAAAATCGAACCTTTGGATAAATATATTCGGGCGGCCCGGGGGAGGTGATTGATAATCGAATTCAAATATGATAAAAAGTAATTTGGATTCATGTGGCATATCAAATATGCCACACAGCCCCACCATCTACTCTAATGAGTCACTCAAATTAGTTGAGATGAACTCATTAAAACAGACCTAGAGTATGGCTACCTTCTAAGATGAACATCTCGGTAATTAATGCACAGTCTACTATGTAATGAATAATGGGCCGTGGGTTCGCTACCAGCCATATCTGGAGATTGTTGTGTATGACGTTTAGGAATATGGTCTGCACAATCGGATTCATCATCAGTGTCATCCACGTCGCTAGTGGATTGGGGGTGTCCAGTTTATCAGGAGGTGTTTTCTTTTTTCGTGCGTGGCTCGAGTAATTTGCACAGAGGTTTGACCTGTCCACATGTACTGTTTATACCTGCTTTCCACAGATTCGTTTCTGGCCGCCTTTAGCTAGCTGCCCAGGGCTAAATTCGGTGGGAGCTTGTCGGCCCTGATTACGTTTGGTACGCCTTCGTCCTATTTGGTCTCTACTGATTTGTTGTGCTTCCTGCCATACAACTTGCAGACGTTCAACTAATTCAGAACGATATTTGATCGTGTCACCATGAGCATCTATAATGTTCGATGACCAGGAATCTCGTGTGATAGTGTACGGGTGCCCAGCCCTAAATAATGCAGTCGTCTGCGCCATTAAACTCCACTATCAAAACACCAATTTTTAGCTAAGGTCTGGCCCGCCCTTCCGTTCTGAATAGTTGAACGGGTAGCCGAGGTTTATTTTGGTCCGACCCGGTCATGAAAGTGCACCGGGGTTTATATTGTCTGTGAAAATTATGTCTGGAGAAACAATTGGAACGAGGGTTTTAATTATAAAAACACACATTTATTCTACAATAATAACATTATATACAGTAAATATAATATATATCTTCAAAGATAGGTTTTAATCAGAATGGATTATTAAGTTGCTACACACTCTTTTATAATAAATTCTTCCATCTTTAATAATCAAAGTATCTGAATTCTACTTCTGTTAATTTCAGTTATAATATAAGGATTAAATTCTTAAACTTTTACGATTGACATTATTCTATTTCACAAAAGGTTTCTTAAAACTCTTTTAATTATTTTTTCAAATAGTTGCTGTCTCAGGCACTGTATGTAAAATCTTAATCATTTTAACTTGATAAATTATTTACTCTTTCTCTCACAAATAAAGTTAAATAGAACAAACTCCTCACAAAATACCATGACTACAAATTAATATTCTTTGTGTCCTTTATGATATGAAAACTGAGGAAAGGATGCGCACCATTACCCGGTCTTCTCGTCGTCTCCGTCGTCGCTCGCTGTTCGCTGCGATGAGTGGTGGGGGTGGCGTAATTTCTTCCTCGTCGGGCTCCGCGAAGGTTTTTAACTAATAATTGGCTTAAATCATAACAATACTTATAATAATATTCATTTTTTATTGATCTTTCGGTCGGGAATAACAAACTGTTTCTAAATAAAGGTAGTTTTCTAGTGAAAGTGTTTCACTCTATAACAACATACGACTTTTTCATGGTTCGTCTCATCTTCCTCCATCCTTCTAGACGAACTCACCCAACGTCAGATTCTCCGTAGATCTCGCTAAGGACTGCCTAATGTCCCTCTAAAGATTGTAAAGAGACGCCGCTCACTGACGGTAAAATAATCATCGCTGATTGGATAAAATTCAATAGGTGCTCAGGAATTGATAGACACGGCACAGAGCTCGCTATCGAGGAAGAGGGCGGGTTTAGGGGTGAAAAGACGATCTCCACTCGACTCGACAGAGCTAACTGTAAATTAACGCCGCTGTCAACCAACTCCGATGATAAACAATACGTTCATTCCGGTTAAAATATGAAAACTATTTTAACGGTTTCAATTAAATCTGTTTTATAACAAAGTTATAAAATCATCACAAACTGTTAATAATCTGCATCAGAGATTATTATTGTTCTTTAAAGTTAGAACAATATAAACAGAGGGTGCGGGTCGCCACAATAGGGTCGAATCCGTAAACCAGAAATGAGGGTGAGTCACCTATGTTATCATGAACGGTATTCCGTACCGAAAAAAGGGTGCAGGGCAGTAGTTCATCCTAGTTTGAAGGATGATTCTGATGTGACGGAGCGAATTGTTCTTGGTTCCTACTACCCTCTTTAATGAGCCAAGCTCTTTGTTCCACACTTTATATATATTATTAAAATTATATATTATTAATTTTAATCACAAAAAAACAAACTTACAAGTCATGGCACCAAAATGTGACATAACAGAAAAATCTTCTGTTCTTTGCTACACCTGCACTAACCTCTAATTACAGAATCTTTCCACTATGCACTTCCTATTACTCTATTTACTCTATTCTTTTGCTATACTAAGTATTTACTCTCTTAATATTACTACTTACCTGGCTGTAATTGGATTGTATAGTGGAAATTTGTGTTGTGCCCACCTTGTAATATCTAAGCAATTACCCTTAATTTAACAGTACTAATAATATATTGTTATATTATAAACTATGATATTTATTCTCCTAAATGGCTCAGATCGAAGTCCCCGTATGGTTACTATGTGAATCTTAATAATATGACTGACTTAGCACACAAAAAATCTAGATTATCAACTACATACATATATATATTTGCAAAAACTATTTGCTTCAATAAATAATAATGTACAAATTTAGGATCTCTATGAAACTCTTTATTCATGCAATACTTAACAAGAAACACGATAAACTTGGTTATTGACCTTAAACACAAACAAAATCAATTTAATCTACTAAATGTATGCATCAATATTAAATATATCTAATCAACACCTTAACTCAAATTTTGTAATCAACTACTATCTTTATTGCAATTTGCTTATGTACTCTTGCACTTAATTTGTAATTTTAACTTACGAGGGGAGATCAAAAAGTAAGTTGCACTAACTCGCCGCAGGAGCACGCTGTGTGTCGCAATCTTGGCCAAAGCGGAGAAAGGGACATTAAAATCTTGCACCCATCGCGTTTTATGTGACTAGCAGGCTAAAAGCAATGGCGCGTCAACTGGATGTCCACTCCAAACTTGAGGTGCGAGCAGCAATCCGATTTCTATGGGCCAAAGGGCCAAACGGGTGAATTGCGCAGGCATTCATTGGGAAATCACTGCTGTATATGGAAATTGAGCGCCGTGTGATTTTGTTGCACGATAACGCAACACCTCACAAGGCCCACCAAACGTGCGAACTGCTGCAGCGATTCAAGTGGGAAGTTTGGCAACATCCTCCATACAGTCCCGACTTAGCGCCATGCAACTTTCATCTTTTCGGTAAGCTCAAAACGGAACTCGGCCAATGACTTCAAAATGATGAGGAGGTGAAAGCGGCTGTCACCGTGTGGTTACAAAACGCTGGAGGAGATTTCTATGCATCCGGAATCGAAAAGTTGGTTGATCGTTCAGATAAATGTTTAGGGTCTCTTGGGGACTATGTGGAAAAGTGAACCTACATTGTATGCTGCTATAGCCATGTTGCTTTTGTATAGGTGGTGTAATAAATGGCCATACCGTGGAAGTGCAACTTACTTTTTGATCTCCACTCGTATCAGCCTAATGTTCTCTATTAATGTTCAGTATTAACACTCTTCGCTACGTTAACGTAATTTTATACCAATTAATTGCGTGCAGGCCTGCTTAATTCTATCACACTTATCTGGGTTCATTCGTTGCACTTATGCTGAACCGGCGAAGTTTCCGTAGTTATGGTCCATTTAATCGTTCGATCTTGAAGTTCCTTCTCCTCATCGTGTTCGGTTGTCGTGTTCCGGTGTTCCTCCGTCTGCAAGTCATCTCTACGTGCGAGGGAGGTTGCACTGTGTGACTCAACACGCTTAGTTAGCTATCCTCATGCGTTCTAGCTCCTCCAGCCCAGCTGCAAAGGGGTCTATGCCGTCTCGGATAGCACAGGTCGGTTACACCGTGGATACCCCAGCACTTAAGTCGCCTCGTCCTTCCCCTTCGTGCTGTGTGGACTGTACAACCTAGCCACCTGTTTCCAAGTCATATGATAACACTCGCTTACCTCTATTACACTCAGATGCTGCATGTAGGGGCAGTCTTATGCGTCTGGGCTTTATCATTGCTGTTTCCATGCCTTCTGTTTAGCGGATCGTCCTTCCTTCTTTCCTGTCATCGTGGTTTTCTGACGCTCTAATCAGGTTACTCTATCCATGCAACTTTCTGCTACTACTTCTCGTGTCTTATAATTTCACTTACATCCATACTCTGTCATTCATACTTTTACTTTTAAACACAAAATATTAGCAAAATCTTGTACGTCTTGTGAGATCGCTGTCCGTTTTCTTCTATATATCTTTTTACCTAAAAAAACTTTTATTTCCTTATCGCTCCTTCTTTTTAATTGGTTTACAAGTTTTTTAGTTCTAGGAATTCCAGTTCTATCGTCCGTTGCCTAGGCAACCCCACTCCTTCCTCTTTGCCTATTGTCCTTTGCTCTCCTTTCACTAATCCCAAAACAAAAGGTTTCTCTAGGCCTACTTTTTCCAACTTAGGCAATTTATATCTTATATACTTGTTATATTGAGAGAGCCTGATTCCTAATTATTTATTTTAATATATTGTGTTTGCCAAATCAGTTCGTATTTCAAGTTTCAATTTTAATATAAAAGAAATAAAATATGCTTATGATTTATACTCAATCTCTTCTCTTGCTTTCATTCCCCCTTTCATTCCTTAGGACCTCCCCCTTTAATCAATCTCCTACACTCGTTCCCGTTTTTACAAGATCCCTTTTTTATTTTGTGTAATCAAATAGTAATGATAAAATAGAACATTAAATAATAACACAGATATGCTTTACTTAAATGGCATATCTGTAGCGGCAGATCATGTGTGATATTATATAAAATATCGCACCTGTCCCGTCGCACTGACAAATGGTGTGCAGTGTCTGGTTGGCCCACTCACATAGGCCATTGGAGGTTGGCCTATATGCTGTAGTTGGTTTATGATTTATCTGGAGATCAGCGCACAAGTGTTTCATCACATCAGGCACACATAAAGTTAGCACCTCAGTCCGATATGATTTCTACCAAAACGCCATATCGACAAGTGATTTGTGAGAAAAAGGATTTCACGACGGCCTTTGCCGTTTGTTCTCTTAGCGGCACAGCTTCAGGGAAACGTGTAAAAACTTCCACCATAACCAAGATATACCTGTACCCATTTTAGATTTTTCAATCGGACCACTTATGTCCATCACAATTTTCTCAAATGTCTTTGAAGCATTCACACCCTCTTGGAATGGCACCTTGCCCTTCTTCAGTTTAGCTTGTTGGCAAGTAATGCAGTTCCGTATATATGCCCTGACGCCGTCCCCTAGTTTAGGCCAATAGTATCTTTGCTGTATACGATAAACAGTTTTTGAGATACCACATTGGCCAATGAGTTGATTGTCGTGATTCGCCTGTAGAATGGCACGCTTCATGTCCGGCCCAACACATATACGTGATTGACTCCAACCTTTCTTGATCTGTCTCAGATAACATACAAGGCCATCCCGAAGTTCATAGTCGAGATGAGATGTGTCATTACTGTCCCCACTCCGTACACAGAACTTTCGCTTGATTTGTGAAATCCAAGGTTCATTATCTTGTGCCTCACGGAGTTGTGTCAACCATTCCTCATCATTGAAAGATGATACTGCTGCCGTATTCACTTCGACTGGTCTGGACAACAAGTCCGCAACCTTGTTCTGTTGACCTGGAATATGTGCCACTTCCAGTTGGAACTCTTCTAATTCTAGCGCCCAGTGCAATAGTCATTGATTAGTTCCTTTCATAGATCGTAGGAATGTTAATGGTTTGTGGTCAGATAAAATGCATGTCGGATAACCTAGCACTATGTTCTGAAAGTATCGGAGAGTCTTCACGATGGCCAAGGTTTCCTTCTCCACCATGCTATACAGTAGTTGAGCTGTGACCCACACAACTTAGCACTGTAATATGCGATTGGACGAAGACCCTGTGGTCCCATCTGTTATAATACCGCTCCAATGGCAAAGTTGGAGGCATCAGTGTGAATGTAAAATTTGTGTTTATAATCCGAAGACACCAAAACTGGTGGAGAAGTTACAATTTGTTTGACCTGCGTAAAGGCAGACTGGCATTCCTCCGTCCAAACAATTTTCGTGTGCTTTTTTTGATAGTGCTGTAAGAGGAGTATTTCCGAAAGTTTAGGGATGAATTGGCGATAAAAATTTGTGGCACCGATAAAACTGCGAATTTGCTTTACCATAGACAGGGCTTTCATTTGTTGAATCGCATCTACGTTGTTAGGATCTGGTGTAATACCCTCTGGAGTTATGATATGACCAAAATATCGAACCTCTTGGCATCCAAATTGACACTTTTCCCGTCGTAGTTTAATGTTATAATTCTTAATGCGCTCCATTGCCCACGTCAGTAGTTCACAATGCTCCTGCACATCCCGCAAATACATCAAAACATCATCCTGGAAAACAAATATTCCACAACCCACCTTTTCCTGTAATATCGACCTCATGAACTCCTGAAATATTTGTGATGAATTTCGACCCCTTTGGGGCATTCTAGTGAGTTGAAATTTACCCCAAGGGGTTTGGAACGCATAGCATTTCCTTATTGCTGGATCCAAAGGGATCTGAAAATACCCCGAGTTGAGATCCAGTACTGAGAAGAGGGTACTCCTGTTCAAGCTATTATGTCATTTATGAGTGGCGTAGGGTAGTCTAGCTGTTCAGTTAATTCATTGATGTTAAGTAGGTCTAGAGTGAATCTAACTGAGCTATCCGTCTTTTTGACCAAATGGACTTGAGAATTCTATCGACTGCAGGAAGGCTCTATGATTCCAGCCTGAATGTATTGTTTTATGAGCTCATGATATTTCTCCTTATATACATGAAGTATAGGATACTGCCTCGTAAATTTAGGCGTGGTCTCATCTATAGTGTATTTTGCAATAAATCCAGTGAATGCTGTGAGTTCCGATATCTCATCTGCAAAGCAGTGAGGATACCCGTCAATAACACGCTGTATATTGATTGCGCCCACCGGATATTCATGGGATGGATCTATACCTGCCTGAAAGGCTTCGATATGTGTCGGTGTGTGCATGTCCACCTGGCATATTGTGTTCAGCGAGGTATGAGTTAATCTGTCCGTCTTCGGGAAGGTGAGCTGGGTTGCGTTCAGTTTTCTCTCAAGCTGATTAATTCTATTTTGTAATTGTTGAATCAGTTTCTCATGTTCATGCGTGGGATTCGGCATCTGTTCAATCAGTACCAATTTCCCAATCGCTTCCTCGTATGTTGTGCACTGCAAGTACACAAGAGGAAGTCGAAGGTAGGAGAGCAAACCATTTTGCAATCGTGCCAGTAGCAGACTGTTTCTTTCCCTGTGTTTAACGTGTACATGATCCGTCGCCCGTTCATAGAGTAATAACAATCGATTTCCAAAGTCCGACAGATTCGTGTTCGTGTTGACTGGCATTAAAAAATTGTTCTATGCAGTCATTTAGTGTGGGTCCGTCAGTGGAGAAAATTTGTTTCAGACGGTTGATAAGCATTCTAAAGCATGTGAGTGAGTGTAATTCCATCTGGGAGAGTCATTCGAGATCAGACAATATTGCAGGAGAGTTCATCTGTCCACCTTGTCATTGATTTCACCTGTTCAGCCATGTGGGTGAATGTTTAAATATGAAGACCATTTGGTTCTCTCATGAATTCTGGGATTAATTCTATACAAGAATAGCTATTTTGTTCCCCGTCATCATACCACGACATGTTTAATACATCCATTGTTGGGGCCATATTTGTTACTCATCCAATCAGCTTTTGCTTGATTTCAATGCAGAGTACTTAAATTTACGTAGAATATAATATAGGTTCAATTGGTCATGGAAACCAGTGTGATGGTTACTACTTTCTAAAACTTTGATGTATTTAATTCAATGAATCATCACTAATGGATTTTTAGTAATGTTGAACGTGCTGTCAAAGTTAATAGTAGATGCCATCATTAATTCCCATCAATCGTTTGATTGATTGTAAATTCACCTGTCATATAGTGCTTAGATTTATCTTTGTTGAAATAGTTCAATAAAATTCCCCCAAAAAATGGTACGGTCCCACCTATGATGGTTATAATCCCCCTTTATATTAATATACTATTCTGGTTTAATCTATTATTTATTCAAATGAGCTGTGCCCACAATAACAAAAGTATTTCTTTAATTGAGTCGTGCCCGCAATAACAAAAGTGTTCCTTTAATTGAGTTGTGCCCACAATAACATTTTATATTTCTTTAATTTCTTTCCCTTAAGGTCAATAGATTTGGTTTAAAATGCTTCCCTCTGATGATTTTTCCTCATCAAACTAGGTCTTATAATTACAAATATCACTATGCAAATCTTCAGTCAATGAAGAGACATAAATTTAAGACATTAAGTTGAATTCTTTATTTGAAAGCAAAAATTTTAATTAGTATTTTAGTAATATTGAGTTATATTTAAAGGAACGTTCAAATTAGATAATAGATATAGGCACTGCAAAAGAATATCTTAGTTTAATATTGCGCTGCGCCGCGAATTTTCCCTATTCACTTAAAGCTAATATGCAAAAACATTACATTAATTGAGGCCTAGTATCTCTCTCAAGACTGTCTGTATTGGATTTAGCGTTACTGTTAGTCATAAATAAATGCACCAGTTCTACTTATCTGTAGTTTGAACAGATTAAAAGTGCAACACTCTTTAACCACAACTAAAAAAGGCACAAAACAAGAAATAAAACAAAAGAAATGTAAAAACAATACAACCTGTAAACGTCTTTTGAAAGCTTTGCTTTCATCTTCAGCAGACAAGGAGAACCTCAGGAGACTTCTTGAGAGAACTGACTTGTTTATTGAATTAGCAAGGTATATATAGTGAACAATACCCAATAGAAACCAAAAACCCCAGAAATGTGAACACCGTTTTGATAAATTGGATCAAAGGCCACCCATTGGATCAAAGTAGATTCACCAATTGGGCCCCTGTCCGAATTTAACAGTAACTGCTTATCCGTTTTATTTACAGCCAAGCTTTCGTAAGAGTCTAACAAGTAGTTTTTATTCACCGATTTAATTAATTTCACATGAAATTCGTGGCCCGTATCCAGGGAATGCTTCACGACGGCTGACTGGTTGCTTCTGCCAAAACTTGTGTGGTTCAAATGCTCCTTAAATCTTGTTTCTATACTTCGGGACGTCTGCCCTTTGTACATCATAGGGCATTGGGTACATTGAGCCTGGTAGATGCCTGATTTTTGCAGTGGTGGGATCTGGTCCTTAAGATTGCCCAGTAGTTGCCTCATTTGACCTGGATTGCTGAAAGCAAGACAGAAATTAAAAGGCTTAAGTATCAAACTTACTCCGCTTATAAGAGCCTTGTTGTAGAGCAAGGAAATGATTTTTCGGTTATCTGTGTTCCTATTAAAAGTAGTGATATCTGCTGAGTACTTTTTAAACCTTCTTTTTCTAACTAAATCCAAAATAAGTTTGGACCTATACCCGTCGGACATACGCAATTTAAATGGCTCGGCCATTCAGAAAAAAACTAAATTATATGTAAATTCTGGGAAGGCAATAGCACGTACCATGCACAGACATAGAATTAGAGTTAGGGGCAGTTTGAACCTGCACATTGGCCGACTTCATTTCAGTCGAGAATAGAATAAATACGGCAAGCGGGTGATTAATGGCAGACAAGCAGGGAGTTGATGTTGTGATTTGGATGACATCATAACCACCGACCAATCGGATTGCAGCAGCAGATGCAAACGTTTGCTGTGCCGCATTTTTTCGTGAAACGAGAAGCATTTGCGGTTATCACCAACTATCTGCCGCTTTTGGAAGCGGATCTGCATGGCTTGCGATGCCGCAGCTGCCACTGCTAGCTTTTTATTTGTGAAACCCACTTAAGAGCAAGAGTCTGAGAGAGGATCAGAGAGAGAGTTCGTTTTTTCTAAAATCTCCTTTTATAGATTAACCACACAGCACGGTAAACTCGGCCAGCCAATCGCTGCCCTCCACCACACAAAGTACATGTACCAGTAAATTTAATTCGGGAGAAACTTTCGCTTCTTTCGACCGTGGCTTCTTCTCCCCTTTCTTCTGTTGCTTAGCAACAGGCTCTTTTAAATTTTCGTTGCACACGATCTAACCGACGCTTAGTGATTTGGCGGGCAAGAACAATGAGAGAAAGGCCTAAGCCTTAAGACTGAATAAATATATTTAAAATTAAATTTGTCTTAGAAAGATAATAAATGAGAAGAAGATAAATAATGCTTATGATGAATGATTAAGATTTCGAGGGCAAATCATCGTAATCGAACCTTTAGATAAATACATCCCCCCCCCCCTCATACAAAATGACTGATAAATGAATTCAAATATGATAAAAAGTAATTTGGATTAGAGTGGTATATCAATATGCCACTATACAGACAACCAATGCAATGATATACAGGGTGTTTCTAAATGGAAGGACAATAAGTACCTAGCGTGATCCTTTGCATGTTTACAAACTTAAAGTTCCTTATGCAAAATGCTCAAAACTCAAATGTTAAGAGTTTAAACATCACGCGAAGTTTGCTGAAAACATGGCGAAAACGTCAGTTAATCTCAACAATTGCTGCTAATTTAATTCTAAATTAATCGCCCCTGTGAATTTAATGAACTGCTGGTGCGAAAAGTTCATAAATGACGTAACAAGGCATTACACAGGTTTACAAACGTCTATACACCTATTTACACACAAATTTACACACGTGGATACTGATATTTACACAAGTTTACATTTGTATACCGACCTGTATTTGTATTTTATCATCTTTATAATCAAAATTCGCCAACAGAAAATAGAACTTCAAGCTTGTAGGCAGAAAAAAGGATTTTAATGATTAATCTGTTGCTAAATTCTAAAATAACAATCACCATGTTCGTAAAGTCAACAGCTCTTGAATGGTAGACAACAATAGGAAGAGAAACGACGACATATTTTTAAAATTTTTAAACATCAATTTTTTTCTATAAAGTCATTTATTGATTTAAGAATACATTCAACTTATAATGTACAATGCAATAAATTCACCATTACTTACTTACTTACTTACTTTTCAAACCCGCTTATCCGTTAGGGTCGCGGGGGCAGCAGCCCTATGGAGGATCTCCAGCGATCGCGATCTTCCGCCATCAGGCGCATGTCCTCCCTGGTAATATCCAAGCGACTCGAACCCAGATTCTCCAGGTAGTCTAGCCACCTGGTTCTAGGCCGACCCCTTGGTCTCTTACCCACCGGCTTGGAAAATAACAACTGCCTAGGAAGACTAGTTTGCGGCATCCGAATCACGTGGCCATACCAGCGCAACTGAGACCTCTCAATGCGGAGAAGTAGCGGCTCAACACCTAAAGATTCCCTTATTGTATTGCTGTACACTCTATCTAGTAGGGTAACACCTGCAACACCTCTCAGAAATCTCATTTCGGCCGCTTGTACCCGCGATCGCACTCTTTCGGTCATTACCCAAGCCTCATGACCATAGGTGAGAATGGGGACAAAGATGGATTTGAAGACGGAGAGCTTAGCTTTGTTACTCAGCTCGCGTTTCGTTACCACGGATCGCCACAGTTCACGTCTGACACAGCTTGCTGCACCGATCCGAGCATCCAATTCTTTCTCCTGCCGTCCATCACTCGTGAATGCAATCCCGAGATACTTGAATTTCTCCACCTGTCTCAATGAGGCTCCACTAACATGGAGAGCGCACTGAGCAGGCTGTCTTGAAAGGACCAGAACCTCGGTTTTAGCCACACTGATCTTCATCCCAGCTTCTTCACATTTGGCTGCAAGCCGGTCTAGTGCATGCTGAAGGTTCGTGCGAGAAGACCCAAGGAGGACAAGGTCGTCAGCAAAGAGCAACCTCTCCACCAGGCAGTCGCCCACACAAACACGCTCATCGCCTCGGCTGCCCCTGTCTATCCAGTCCATAAAGATAATGAACAAGATGGGCGACAGTACGCACCCTTGGCGGAGTCCAACACCCACGGTGAACGGTCTTGACTTAATGCCATTTATCCGGACACACATCTCAGAGCTTTCGTACAGAGACATGATAGCAACCAGTAATTGCCCATCCACTCCATACTCTTGCAACACTTGCCAGAGCTTCTCCCGAGGAAC
>JAHWFO010006477.1:488-18210 GCA_023313115.1 Rhysida immarginata | reverse complement strand
GCAGTGTTTCCGAAATGGTATGTAAAATGAACGATGTGACCATACTAGAAGAGAATAGGAAAAGCTGTATCTTTTGGGACAGTTTTGGAATTTGGCTGCCATCTTGAAATCCATCGTTTTGGGTCAAGGTTTATTTTCTTAAATGGGATGGTGGCATATCAAATAGGATCCATTTTTTTCTCAGGAGTTCATTCCTGCAATCAGATATCAGTTATCCATTATTGTTCACAAGTTCTTAACAAAAACCACCATTGACACTTTCGAAAAACCCACACCGAAACTGGGTTGCAGCACTAAATTATTTGTTCAATGTATTTTCCCTGCTGCTGAAAACAGACCTCCACGCATTTTATCTGTTCATTATGCACGTGCACAAGAACTACACATTGGGGGTAATGCTGTCAGAGGCCTGTAGGATGTGTTGCTGAAGGTGATTTATGCTTAGGATTTGCAGTATCCTGCTGGAAAAAACTTGGGAAACTACCGTCTTCAATCAACAGTGAAGATACATTCTGTAACATTTGCAGATACTGTTTAGGGTTCTATATCGTCAGCATTTAGGGTACTGTCTATGAAGAAAGATGCAATTAAATGGGTGCCTCTTATCCAAAACAACAGTATAACTTTGACATAACCAAAGACTTTGGACAGATCTTTCCAATTATGTGCAAATGAAGGGTCTAGTTCAGGGGTTGGAAGTAATTTTAGGTGTCGTCCGGATACTTTTGAAAATTTTTGTCCAGGTCCATAAAAAACCTCTTATTCCTTACTTATTTTTTACTTTAATTTTCGATAGCATCGTGATAATCAGCGACAATTCAAAAGGTTATTCCTATAGCTTTTTCAAACTTTCAACAAATTTTTGGCAGTCCAGTTTTTGACCTTCTGCAGTCCATACCTGAACCGCAGTCCGCCAATTGCTGATCCCTGGTCTAGTTGATAGTTGTCCAAAGCCCAGGTATAAGATTCTTCATGTCTGTTTGGATCATCCTTAGATAGTTTTTTTTGCATTTGAACTTTGAATGGATGCTACTTGCTGGTATGTAGAATCATGCTATGGATGATTGGCCGAGTTCACACTCAGCTACAAGCCATCTTTTGCTGCATTGGGGACGCTTTGCAAATGCTGCTAACACCATTATTGATATTTTTGGCCAGCATGTACAAACTTTATATTTCCTCTACCTCTTAAATGTGACGTAATGTGACGGTACTATGCATGATTGGTTCTCTTGTGAACACAGACATGTAACGAGATGATGTGGGTGTATCGTTTTTCAAATGCGCAGTCACCTTCAGTAACCCTAAGAATCCTGAGCATTAATGATACTCACCGCCCATCCACCCATCCATCACACGCTTATCGTCCCCAGGTTCGTTGGATCATTTTGGATATTTACTTTTGATAGAATATAAATCCTTGCAGGCTCTTATAAACAAATAAGTCTTACTCTGAGATGGCTAGTAGTGATTGGTTGCTTTTGTTTCCTGTTGACTTTCTTGTAATTGGTTTGATGATTGTTTAATTTCTTTTTATGGTTTATTTGTGTTACAGTTTTCTTATGAATACAGAGTTCTATCTGTTGAAGAATACAGAATCACTCACTGATGAAGAAAGCGTAGCTTTCGAAATGTACATCTGAGGCATTAAAAATGATTATTGTGGATTTGTGGTTTCTTCTCATCGTTCGATTGATCGTTGTGTCCACAGTTTCTTGGCTGATTATACTTCAATACCACCACACTCTTTCGGGTTGCCAGGTGTTGAAATCGGCAGCAACGATACAGTAGGGAGGTTCCCCGGACGGCAAGATCAGCTCAATCCTCTCCTCCTTCATTAGTGCCGCCTCCAATGACCTGCAACAGACAATGGTGCAGTCTCACAGTTTTGTTAATAATTTGTCAACTACAACAGATAACTGAAATCAGAATAAACTCTACAGGAAAAACTGGCGTTATTTTATATGTCACCTTCCCATTTAAGAAAAAAAAAAACTTTTAACCTAATGAAGGATTTCAAGAGGCAGCCAAACTCCAAAACTGTCCCAGAAGATGAGCCTTTCATATTCTCCGTTAGCATGGTCACATCGTTCATTTTACACATCATTTCTGAAATACAGGGACATCCAGTGACTTTTGACTTACCCTGGAGTCAGTGGTGTAGCTAGCTTTTTAGTGCCCATGTTCAATTTTTCATTTTTAGCACCCCTAATTCCTTGTGCCTGTGTACTTTGCACACCTTATCTGCTCGTAGCTGCACCTGTGCCTAGAGTTAAACAAAGATGTAGCCTTTTGAATGAAGCAGGTCTTTGAATTCTTGGCTGAAGGGGTTAATTATAAGAAATTGACATTGTTTCAGACATATCTCTGAAATGATAAAATGCTTTTTGTAGGTTTCCAAATTTGTGTGTTGGTGTATTATCAAGAGAAAGTGTTCGACAGGCATTGAGAAGTGGAATTACAGCCGAACAGATGATCAGCTTTCTACGAATGCATGCACATCCAGAAGCACAAGGAGGTATGTACTCTTAATACATTTTATTTCTCCATCTCTTACTTCTTATCAGACGAGTGAGTGCCTTAACTCTTTTTAGTTTGTCTTTTTGTATTCAAAGAGTCCTGTTGTCCCACCAACCATTACGAATCAGATTAGGCTTTGTGAAATAGAGAGAGACAGGTTTGCTTTCACTGAAGGAGTCCTCTATAACCTGTTTCTCTCGCAGCATTATTTTGACTGTTTTCGGAACTATGCCTAGGTAAGCATTTAACAGTTTACTCACGACATTCAATCGTCTCGTCCAGCAAAAGGATGGAGCAGAAATACGGGGATTTTCTTTGAAATATTTTAATGTTTTAATGGAATGATATTTTTTAAACTTTAAGCAACATTTTCTTCTTAAAGGGAGATATTTTCTCGTATCTCTAAGAAAAGTGTGTGTGATATAACTTTCTTGGGAAAACAATGGAAAATGTTTGTGGTAACAATGGTTGTCGTGTTCTGTACCGCCTTCTGCATGAGCAGGCTAATTCGAATGCAAAGTTTTAGTACAAGTAGGAAACAACAATGAGTGTGATATATGTGCAACGGATCAAAATAGTTTTCTTGTGTTTGCATGTGAAACATCCGAAAGCGTCACAAATAATCTGCACACTATGAAAAAACTCAATGGCATTTCAAGGGACTGGCAAAATTATTTCGCTATAGAGATGTGGAGGTGGTGTTTAAATTTGCATGATTTTGATATCAATTGTTAAAAAGTGCTTGATTTTAATTTAGTATATATAAAAATATACTAAATATCTAAAAATATATTTAAAATATTTTCGCAAATGTTCGTTGGTTTTTTACAGTATGTAACAGTTGCTATGTGACAGTACATAAATTTACATTTTTACTACAGGTTCAACGTAAAACGCCCTCTGGTGGCAAAATTGGTAGCTTTTTTTTTTCTCTTCTCTGAAGCATGCCCATCCCTTCATTACGTCCTCCACAAAATTTCACACTTTTCTGATTGCTGGTTTCGCCTATAGGCAACTTTGCAATAGGGTCTGTTCATTAAGAACACCTTGTGTACAACTCAAAGACAAAAGTTTAGCAATGAGATTAATTCTAATCTCTGTTAAACACAAACTTCAAATAATACAGAAAAAAGAAACGTGATTATTTTATAGACATTATACTGATGAAGAATAACATTTTTACTTCTCAATGCATTATTTGCAACACTATTGACATGTTAGTTTGTTTGTTTTTTAATGTTTATCATTGTCACACGGAGACAAAAGTTTAGCAATTTGTATCAAAAAAGTTAACACATTTATTTTTTAGAACTGCTTGTATTCTACATGGCATTGAATCAACCAGTTTTTTACACTCCTCTGCTGAGATATCCACCCAGGCATTCATGAAACTTCTTTTAGAGACTTCAGAGATGTTAGATGTGTCTTTCTTATCTTTTTTATTGTTCTCCAGATGTTTTCACTGCATTAAGGTAAGGAGAATTCCCTGGCATTCCAGAACACCAACACCGTGTTGCCACAGCCATTCCTTTGAAAATGTAGCTCTATGAGCTGGTGGTCCATCCTGTTGGTATACACAATCATTTTCAGGAAAATAGAACTGCATTGTCGGAATTAGATGATCATCCATGATTTCTGTATATTTCTTCACGTTAACATTGCCATCAATAAGGCTTCCGAGTCCTTCAGCAGTAAGAGAGCTACAAACCAGGAACTGATGAAGGAAATTTAACAGTTCTTGAAATGCATCCAGAAGATAACCATTCATGTTATTTACGAATGACAGTTTCTTTACCATCATTGATTGCACAAAATCGACACTCATCAGAAAATATAATTTTTTTCATCCCATTCAGAACATTCTTTCACCAGTGGACACCTTTCTTTTTCATAGTGGGTGTGAGTAAAATTTGTAACCCAATTCCTTTATGCATCAAATCGACCTTTTTGAAGAAACATTTTTCTTAATTATTTTATATCATTCTCTTGTTATGTTCCTAGCTATATGCTTACACATTCTGGTTATAAAATGTTTCAGCATAGTCAAATTGCGCTTTGTTGTTTTTTGTGGACGTCCAGATCGTGTTGTACGTCAATAGTTCCTTCTTCTCTGAATTTTGAGAGGGTCCGGGAAACACTGGTGGGTTAATCTGCAATTGCTTGCAATGTCCCATTGATTCATTCCTTTCTTGGATAAATAAATGACTTCCTTCCTGCTTAATCTGACTGGTCAGTTGTTTTGCCTTAAGCTTTCCGAGTCTTCATGCGTTCACTTAGGTACCAGTACCAGTTATGCTACTAAAAACCAACCCATCACTCTTTCAATAAATGTAAAATCTCATTAATTTCCATGTGATATTATAAAAAAACTGGATTTTACTCCCCACAAAACAGAAATTGTTAAACTTCTGTCTCAGGGTTTGCATATTGCTAGACTTTTGTCTCAGGGTGACAAGGATACATAATTGTTTTCTTGAAAAATTGTTTCAAAACCTGCTGCTAAAATGCATTGAGAAGTAACAATGTTATTCTTCATCAGAATAATGTTTATAAAATAATTATTTTTGTGTTTTTCTGTAAAACTCGAAGTTTATGTTTGAGAAAGATCAAAATTATTCTCGTTGCTAAACTTTTATCTTGGTGTTGTATACTGTATATCTATCTTCTACATGTATATATGTTTATATGTATGTACACGAGGGTTGGGGCATAAGTCATGGCAACTATTTTTTTTCTTGTAGATATGTGAACGGATCACAAACGTATGTGTCGTGTGGAAGTTCTGCAGGCATAGTGTGTTTGCAGAACAACAGATGGCTCTGTGATAGCTGGTAGTAGCGCAGCGAGGGCTGTGAAATCAGTCAGTTGGTGAGTGTCGTGCGAGATGAAAGTAACCCGTGTTGAGCAGCGCTTACATCAAGATAGCCGTTCTCCGAGGGAGAAATGCGATGGAATGTCACAGTGAATTAGTGGAAGCCCCTGGGGATAATGCCCTACCATACTGTACAGTAGCACGGTGGGTAGGAAAGTTTCAGCAAGGACGTGTCAACCAGTGATGAGCAACGTTCGGGACGACCAGTCAGTGTACTTTGAGGGTCTTTAAGCCCAGGTTTGTCATGTCAACTTTATGTACTGTGTTGTCATTCGTTTGCACCGTGAATGCCATATTGCCTTGTATACTACCGTAATAAATTAGTGTGTTACGATATTTCAGTGCTATTCATTGTCCACACATCTAGTTAACACCTTGTCCTTTCATCTGTATATGTTACGTTTTCCAACCGGACTGGTATTTTGAAGAAAAAAAATAGTTGCCATGACTTTTGCCCCAACCCTCGTATATTTAGGTTTATTTGTATGTCCCTTATACAAATCTTCAGTTTTCTTCCGATCTTGATGAAATTGGGCACATTTGACCTTCAAAGCAAGAGGAAGAGCACGGTCTACATGAGATTTCGAAAAAATATTAATCTTTTATATAAAATTCATTTTACGTTTGTTGTTTGATTGTTTGCCCACTGACGGAATTTGCCATTAGATGGCGCTTAACTCGCACGTCCTTAGGATCCTAAAGCCTTCCCTTTCCTCCGAAGATTTCGGCCATTAACCCATCGTCCATTCGGTTACTTTATGATGTTTTAATCCTCTTTTCTGCTAAATTTTTTGAAGTGTTGAGATCCTGTTTTCATTCTTTATATTCAGAAAATTCAGTGTATGTCTGAAGAGGTTCTTAAAACTTTTGAACTCAGATTCGCACCATATGTGAGTTAGGCTCAGACAAGGTGTTTACTTTCATTTTCAGTTTCAATTAAAAACCTCTCACGCAGGTAACGAGATTAGTATTTTTAGAGTGGAATAAATGACGCCATCTTTTGAAGCTAATTGACAGTTCAGGAAAAGAACTTGAAATTTGAGAAAAAGAAAAAATACATTCGGAATATTACAATCATTTTATTCATGGTGCTGCATGCAGGAAGAAAATTTAGTCTAAATACATTATGATATGCCGAAAAGCAAAAATTGATTATGCTCTGTTTGGGAGTATGTTTGACTGCCCGTCTGAATGTCCGATGAAACCTCGAGAATGCTTCAGTAGTTTCAAATTCTGCTTAAGGTATTCGTACGAGTTCCTACCTGAGCTCACCTGAAAAGCTTGGCATTGAATTCGGACTAACAGTTTCGAGAAGGTTGAGACCAAACCCTCCGTTAAAAAGTTTTTAATTGGCAATAACAGGCATGGAAAAAATTCACACTTACGGAAATGACGAGCCCAAGACGAAAAACATGTACTTTTAGAATTTAAAAGAGAAAAGGCTTGGAGTATGTGCCCGTCATGAAGCTTAGACGAGGCACGTACACATTTCTTATTTAAACTGCAGTGTTGTTAGTACTAAACGAAAAAATGGAAAATGTTAGGGCGATTGAAACAAATGGTTAAAAATTGTTAAATTGGAAAATAGGCAATAGCTAAAAAAGGCTCAAAAAGGCTAGGCCAATTGAAAAAAAAAAGGCTAAAAACTGTTAGGCCTATTTTTAAAAGGGGTGAAAAAAGTTAGGCTTATAGTTAAATAAATGGCTGAAAAAAGTATACAGTGGCAAAGGGCTAAAAAAAGTTTGGCCTATTGAAAAAAATGGCTAATGAATGCTTGGCCTTTTGGAAAAAATGGCTAAAAAAGGAAACTTTTTCATGAGTACAGTTTCACTGAATGTTCACATACAGAAATTGCCAAATTTCATCAAAAAAATGCCCGAGCGATGGCGAGTACAACAGCTAGTTATACATAAAATTCGTCTGAAGTTGGTCATCCCTTAGTTAGTTTGATAGCCCCACTCTCCTAGCCACTGTCAGTTGTTGCAGGGCTAATATTATCTCTCTTGTATAATACGATACCACAAATTTAGGTGCTTTTAGGCCAAAAGTTTTGCATTATAATAGAAGATTAACAGTACCTTAATATCTGGGTCAAAAAAATCCTTACATTATAGGGATAATCAACACTATAAAGATTTCGCTACATGGAGTTGATAAAGCATTAAATCAATAAGAATTTTGCCGGGGCCATAGAAAAATTAAGTTATAGAGATAATTTCGCTATATCAATGTTTATTATATGGAGGCTTTGTGTGTACATTTCGGTCAACTTGTGGCCATCTTTGGTATTTCGCTGAATGATGGCCACAAGGGGGCTGAAATACGCATTCAATGATAATCTTTATGAAGGACAAGAGGTTTGTGTTTCTTTCCCTTTCTTAGTCTTCTTTATCCTCAATGTTTTGCAATTTACAATTTACAAAGTCTATCTGCCAAACCAATGATGAACGTGCATTCATCATGTACAATTTTGTAATATTTCTGTTTCAGAATCAGTATTTATTTCAAAATCAGGATCTTCGGCATCACTACTTGCATCAGCATAATCTTAATCATCCATTTTTACAAAAAAGGAGCGCATAAGGATCATTTTTCCACGGTGGTCTGCATTTCCTTGTCGCAGGTGAACCGATGACTTGTCAGTGATTTTTTTAAGCGGCTGAAAACATGGGAGTCTCATAAGGAGATGTCGGGGCTGTACCATCTATCCATTGATTCGCTTAGAGAATATTTCGCACCGTTGATGATAATGAGTTTCAAAGTAAAAATTTACATTTTTCTGTTCTTTATTTAGACATGGTTAATCTTCAAACATTTCTTAAACAAATTTTTTAAAAAATGATTAAATATTGCAAGCACTTCTTGACTTTCGGTGCACCCTGTATTTCTCATTAGTTCATCAGTTTTTGATTTATATGCCTTTTTTCCTCTCTTCCTTTAGGATTTGGGCGTTTTAAACTGGGAAAAACCCTCCGAAACGCATGATGGTTGTAAGTCGATCTGGCCATGATGATGTAAAGCGATTTTGGAAGCGACAGAAGAATAATTGTTAATATTATTTTCTTTTCTTTTCTGCTACCATTTGTTATTTATTATGTCTAAGAAAACTGGAGAAAGTGAGAAAAATAATCTCCAACTTTATAAATATTATGTTGACTAAAGTTTCTTTCACAGTTTTATTTATACTCTTAATGGTGTTTCCATGGCATTTCAGTTTGTTTTTTTGCTTTCCCTCTTGAGAGAGTACACTAATGTATAGCAGAATTCCAATCAAAGAGTTTTTGAGTGTGCATGAAATGAAATGTCACCCGATTTGTTTTGTGAATCATTTATTTTCGTTCAGATCAGATATAGAATTCGTATCTAAGTAATCACTGCAGCATGGAAATACCCCTCGAATGGATAACATGTTTCATATGCATGCCATTTTGCCATACAACTGCCTGTACTTTGGTGATGATTGCCACACACATTTTCAGAAACTGTGTGGCATAACTCCACAATGATGACCCCGATTTGCACCATCTGTTTGGGTTTCCTGTGGTACACCTTTTCTTTGAGGAAACCCCAAAGGAACAAGCCCCGGGCTATGGGGTAGCGACATACATCCATCTATAGAATGTTCTGAAAATCTATACGACATTACACAAAGACCAAATCTGTCGTGTTGGAAATAAAGCACAACATTGGCAGTGCATGGCATGCTCCATCTTTAATGCACACTGTGTCTGCAGTGGTAGACATGCCACGAGTTGAGGAAGAATATAACTATGACATATATATATATATATATATATATATATGATGATTTCTAATCAAAACGCTTTGCTAAATTAAAGGTTTTTGTATTGCTTTAAGTGGACCCATTTATTTGTATTTCAATTAATATCAATACTAGAACTAATGTCATTACAAGGTCTGAATGATATTACATAGACTTGTCTAGAACTAGTTTAGCAGCATAGCGAAATAGCATTCACTGATTACAGTGCTGTTGAAGAAAAATAGACCAATGATTCCACCAACACACTTTTTCCCCATACATTTCTTTCATGTGCATTATTCAAGGATGTTCCTTCACCCAGAATCAGACTGTTTGTTCACATGAAAGTAGGCTTCATCAGAAAACCACGTGTTGTGTAACACAGCCTCTTCCTCGGTTGCCCGATTTGACACTGTTGTCTCCACTCACTGTCTTTTACCGTAAGCTTATGCACCACTGTCATCTTGTAAGGAAACAAGTCAAGATCAGAACGAATATTCTGTTGCACAGATTGACGTGAGATTCTCAAGTCCGCACAGTCTTTTGCTTGTTGATTTACTCAGACTTCGAGAGAAATCCATTTGCACAACTTCAATATTTTCTGGCATGTGAACACTAGGTGCATGTGGCCCGGTTACGCTCCAAAGCAAATCCACCACGTTCAAGTTGGTGATACAAGTTATCGGAATAAATTGGCAACTTTTATCTTATTCAGTATTTCAGCATTGTGTTTCTCAAATGTTGCTGGATAC
Source organism: Rhysida immarginata (assembly GCA_023313115.1). Taxonomy (NCBI): domain Eukaryota; kingdom Metazoa; phylum Arthropoda; class Chilopoda; order Scolopendromorpha; family Scolopendridae; genus Rhysida; species Rhysida immarginata. Next base: position 8,303 of record JAHWFO010006477.1, on the reverse strand, counting down.
ATTTTAAAAACTGAACATTTGTTGCGAAACTGTGGGCCAACTCTGAATCGGGTTTCGACAGATGTTTTCAATTTCATGAGGTCAACTGGAAAACTGTTTTGAAATTTTAAAATGTTGAACATGATATTCCGAGGGCTTTTCTTTTTTTTTTTTGGACTTTACAGCATTTCACAATACAAGATGGTCTGCACGTCTGTACACCTCAAATTACTTGATAACTATCCTATAATTTAAAGATCTATTAATACCAGCAAATAGGCATTCATGGGTAGGGTATTTGTTGGTGACCTCCAATGACCTAATATGCAAATAGATTTATCCAGTTGATCATCCAAAATTTATCTCCTAAATTGTAACATAATATCTTGGTCATTGTTCGCTGTCGAGAACATAATGATTCGTACTGTTCTCCGCCATTCATCTCTTTTTTTCTGCATTTTTTGATGTATGGCTGACTGTGAGGCTTGTTAAAATGTCCGATTCCATCAGTAAATCAAACGGGTGGGCAACGTCTAGGTCTTCTGCCATTGATTTTCCCTTGTAAAAGGCTCTTGCCCAGTCCATCCTGCCTAATTATGTGAGCGAAGAATTTTAAAGGTTTTCTCTGTAATGCAGGAAGAAGCCAGGTTAATGTTTAGTTTATCCAGGTTTGATGCATTAGTTTATTTTTGCAATTCATGGCACCCAAAGCATTCTTCTGCAGCAATTTACTTCAGAGGCCTCAATGCGTTACGGTCCGCAGCATTTAGCATCCAAGTCTTAGATCCGTAGGTTCCGATTAAAAAAATCAAAGCCTGCATTAACTTCATTTTTGTCGATTATGAGATATGATGATTTTTCCATGTTTTAGTTAGCTTTCCCAGAGCACTTTTGGCCATTCCAATTCTTCTTTTAATTTGACCTGTGCAGCTTCCTTTATTAGAGACCTGAGAACCCAGATAAATTACCTTGCTCTTCACTTCGATGCCTATATTAAGATATAGTGAATGAGTTATGTTTCTTCGACTTGCAATCATTCGTTGACATTTTGTGTGATTAAGCCTAAGACCAAGTTGTAGGTTCAGTCTCTCAATAAGGGAGAGGAGTTCTGCTAGTTGTGTTTCAGATGATGAAAGAGTGTTGCATCATCCGCATAGCGCAAGTTGTTCAAGTGCTTGATCCCACCATTCCAGTTTTCTATTGCTTTCCTTATAATCCACTCTCCATAGATATTAAAGAGGATTGAAGAAAGGGTGCATCCTTGTCTTACCCCCTTGCTTACTTTAAAAGGCTGGCAGTGGGAGTCATCTAATTGCATATAGGATCTAGTTGAGGTGTTTAGGAACACCAATTTCCAAAAGAATAGACCATAGGTGACTTCAGGAGATTGTGTCAAAAGCCTTGATTTAGCAGATGTAATTTATAGTCGTAGCATTTTTTTATAATTGGCCTTACATTAAGGAGTAGTTCCTGTGTCCCTCTCCCTGGGATAATCCTGTCTGCTCTTCAGTTATCTGAGGGAGCATGTGTGGTTTTAGTCTTTTATGGATGATATGTAGCATAATTTTGCTAACGTGGGAGATGAGTGCAATAGTTTGGTAGTTTAGGCATTCGTATTTTGGTTCTTTCTAGTGAATTGGAATATAGATGGAGTCTGACCACTCAGTGGGCCAAATACCAAATCATTGTATTCTAGATCTGGTTGCAGAGTTCATAAAAAAAAATTTGATAAGCTTATTCACCAGATGCTTTGAACATTTCTGTACAGATGTTATCAGTTCTGGTGGTTTGCAGTTCTTTAATTTTTTTATTGCACATCTTATCTCTGATCAAAGTATAGGTAGTTTCAATAAGTCAAGGTGTTGTGGGCGTGTTGAATTTTCTTCATGTTCTTGGCTTTCAGAGCTCAGTAGATTTTCTCCTTAGTTGCACCACCTCTGTATTATGTCTCCTTTATCAGTTAAGATTCCTCCATTCTCTTCTTTTATTGGGAGAGACGTAATCGTAACAGAGAGGACACAGTAACACAAAACTCACATCATAATTAGATGAACAGATCACTATAAAAATGAAACTGAAAAATTTTTACGAGCAAAAGTTTGATTTTTTTTTTTCACTGTAAATAACAAAATTGACAGTATAAGAGAGGCTACTCTGCAAGCAAAAACAACACGCGGATTCCCTTGAAAAGTCTTTTTTCAACCCTGAAGCACAGTGTTTGACCGAGATTATAGTGGCTGCAGCAGCAGTCTCCATTTTTGAGGGAGCTATCCATACGATAAGTTTTTCTATTGTGTTCATAATTGAATGCAGAACAAGTTTGTCATTGGAAATTGGTCCTTATCTATAACAGTTTCAGATAAATTTTTTATGCCCTAATTTGCATAATGAGGCCATCGGATGGTCACCAACAGAGTACACAACTTCTTATTTGTTGACATTAACAGATTTTAAATTCTGCCATAATTATCAAGTAATAGGAAGATTTTTCATCCACGTTTTATTGGCTGTACACATTATCCAACAAGTGCATAGATGCATTCTCGTAGCCAGGTCCTTCTTCCATTCTTTGCAGACTTTTTCGATTAACAATGAAACAAACAAGCGTTAGCGTACTTGATTGACACTGAGATAGCCACTGCACACGTTATCCACATCCTTCGTGATATTCAAATTTTGTTGAAAACTTTGTGTCCATCCATAAATTCTGTGATCTTCAAAGAACATCCACTGTCATGATCTGCAATTTTAAATTTGAAGACTTAATGACCATTTTCTTCTTGTTTGAACCTTGAGATGTGATTTACTTGACAAAACTGAGTTGAGTTGGGAAGTAGTAAATGAAAGGATTAGTCGCAAAATGAATACAGTGAATAAAGTCTTGATTAAGAGGAGTAAAATTCATGAAACTTCTTATCCACTAGGAGGATGTGGTAAATTTACACTTCCAAGACAAAAAACATGAAGCAGCACAATGAATGTGAGAGGAAGACACTTACAGCATAAATATAAAGTGTAAAATGAAAGTGAGCAGTATAGAAAAATAATTTATTTTTGTTGCTGTGCAGTTGTTTTCAGATTTGTATACACTTTGTAAATATTTGTATGTTATTGAAGAGAATTATTGGAAGCATCACTTTGTAATTTACTTGACCATGAGCATGTCCTTTAGTTTTTATTATCAGAAACCATTATAGAGATTTTAATAGTGCAAATTATAAAAGAAATGTTGAAGATGTTGCTGAAATTTTGCAATAAAATTCTTCTTATTTTTTCTTAGTAATTCCTTGTGAATGAGTTGTGTGCTTTGGTGGGGCTGAATCGTCACCTTATTGGAAGGTAATAAAACCAAGTACTGAAAGGCTAAACTAGTCGCCATCATATAAACTACGTCAAGGAAAATATTTCCTAAATTTCTGACTATTTTGCAAATGAAATTAGTTAGGCCTATTCTAAGAAGTTTTGTGTTTTCAAGATTTTTTATATCTACTCTAGTGCACGGCACAAAAGAAAAAGGAAACTGGGGCATGCTTAATGTAAGTGCTTATTGATTGTAGATGTTACGTGCAGATTGTGCAGTTAAAGATAACCTATGAAGGCTGGTTCCTGCTGTAACAGGGAAGCTCATTGGCGAAATGGAGGGGAGCCATATACCCATTCGTCAGTGATAATTTATTTGACATTAAAAAGATGTCCGGCTCGGTGGCTGAGAGGGTTAAGGCGCAGGTCTTTCCACTCTCGAAACCAGCGAGTCACAGGTTCGAATCCCGCTGAGGGCATGGATGTTTGTGTTTATCATCCTTTCATCGTGCGGAAGGAAGGGAAACCACCGCATTATCACTTATCCCAAGAAATCTCCTGATGGCCATAGTCAGGAGGGCGAACCAACCTACGGGCTGAATACACCAACACTCATAAACAGATGAAAAGCATTAAATGATCAAATATTTCGCAGATTTACAAGTTTACAATTCAGTATTCTAAACTACAAAGGAATACCAGAAGTAGATTAATTGGTTAATGTTTACTATGTGAACAATCGCAACATCAAAAGTTTAGAATCCGCACAATCAAAAACGCAAAACTTCTGAATCCGTGCACCCCAAAAGCGAAACTGGCCAAACGAATTTAAAAAGCAACAAAACTCCAAACAAAATAAAAAAAGTTCCAAACATTCAAAATAATAAACAAAAAAACTAACCTGAAACATGCAAACTAAACGCGACCCACCATAACTCAAAAACTTCAACACCACAAAAACAGCGCTCGCTGCCACGCTAAATATTGAAAAATCGAAATTTCTCCAACAGAAAAAACACTTCCACAAAAAAGTGGCTGATTTCAACTGGGCGCTCAGTATCGCTAACACCACAGCAACCCATACACAAATGGCAACACCGACAAGGCAATGACAACCCCGCACACCAAACAGAAAAACGAGCAAAAAACGCTAACTCTCCCAAAAACGCAAGAGCAAAACGCTCAATCTGCAGCAACGTTTGTGATTGTTCCGATAGTAAACATTAACCGATTATTCTTCTAAAATATCTGTAACAGATAACATATATATATCGTGTGCCCAAATGAAAAGGAGACTTTCACTCTATCTAATCGATAGACATGTTTGCTCAGTTTTTTTTTCGACGAAGAAGAACCCATACTCCTCGCCTGGCTAGAACGGGGTGAAACAGTTAACGCTGAACGGTACTGCAACGCGTGCTGAAGGCGAAATGGGCCATCGAAAACAAGCGCAGAGAGAAGCTCTCGAAATGGATAGTGCTGCTCCAGGACAAGAAAGCCCCCCACCTGCTGGAAACATTTCGATGGGAAGTCCTCAAACATCCTGTGTACTGCCCCGACACCTCCCCATGTGACTCCCATGTTTTCGGCCCCTTAAAAAAATCACTGACAGGTCATCAGTTCACTTGCGACAAGGAAATGCAGAACACGGTGGAAAAAGGATCCGTATGCAACCACTGAAGCCATCAATCGCTTCTTACGCTCTGAGATCAGTGCATCATTATCAAAGCCAATTATGTGTAGGCCCCATATTACACATTAACTCGACGTCAAATATTCTCTAATTAAAATATTCCTTAGATATAACCGTAATCTCCTTTTCATTTGGGCACACCTTATACATATACGAGGTCTGTTCAAAAAATACGTAGACTGTTTGAATTGCGCGGGCCATGTTGGTCCCAATCAAAATCGCTTGGTGTCGCCATCTTCTGACAGACCCGCGTCTTACAAGGCAGTTTTTTGATTGCAAATATCAGTATTGGTTGATTAGCTACGCGGTTGTTTGTGAAGTGTGGTTTTTTTTCGTTTGGCGGATTTTTAGAATGAGTGACTTGAACGAGCAAAGAGTTGCTGTGAAATTTTGTGTTAAACTCGGAAAAACTGCCACTGGACGAGTGGAAAAGGCCAGAAATGTGGACGAGAGGTGACTGGTTGTTTCATCACGACAACGCTCCAGCGCATTCAGCCCTCAGAACTCGAGAGTTTTTGGCCAAACACTCGATCACTGTTCTTCCTCACCCACCCTACTCACCTGACCTCGCTCCTTGTGCCTTCTTCTTGTTTCCCAAACTCAAAAGACCTTTGAAAGGAAGGAGATTTGAGACGATTCCCGACATAAAGGCAAATGCGATGAAGGCGCTGAAGGACATCACACAAGAAGCGTTCCAGACTGTTTCCAAAAGTGTGTGCGTCGGGGAGGAGAGTACTTTGAAGGGGACCCAGATGTGTAACTTCTGAATAAAGTATATTTTGTTTTATGACGTCAGCCTACGTATTTTTTGAACAGACCTCGTACACCGAACACCCAAAACATTATGAACATCACCACATCATCGTCTGGGTCTCGTGGAGGGGATCGTAATTAAGTGGGAATGGCATTTAACTGCTGCTGGAGAAGGTAGGAATTAGTCTTAAACTTAATTTTGCGAGTGATGGGAAAGGCTGCTGAATCTGAGTGAATTTGATATAGGGCAGATTGTAATGGCCCAAAGACTCGGAACAAGAATCTCCGAAACTGCACGACCGTTAGGTTATTCACGATTTGCCGTTGTTCATTTATGCAAAGTGAATAAATGACGATGAAACCAGCAGTAGAGGTCAAAGTGTTGGACGCCCACGCGTCATCAAAGAAAACGACGTCGGAGACTCTCCCGCTTGGTAAAGCAAGATCGGCGCCAGACAGTGGCTCAGCTGACAGCCCAATCCAACAAACAGTTGCAGATCCAAATGCAAGAGTTTCGGAATACAGTTCAGCAGACACTGTTGGATATGGGACTGCGCAGCAGACGTCCCAGTCGTGTGCCTCTGTTGACCAAGCGTCATTGTCAACTACGCCTACAGTGGGCCTGAAAATATCGAGACTGCACCATGGATAAGTGGAAGAGACATGCCTGGTCGGATGAATCCCGATTTCTTATTCATCACGTCGATATTCGTGTCAGGGTACGCTGGTGGTGGCGGTATTATGCTTTGGAGGACGCTCTCATGGGCGGCTCTGGGACCTGTAGTTGTGGTAGAACCAGAGACCGTTAAAGAATAGAGACTTGTCATTTCCTCTTTTTCCTATACTAAATCATGTAATGAGTTTGCAGCGTCTCGCCCTCTGGTTAATCCGGCCATCACTTCAAGGACAATTGATAATTTACGTCACCACGGTCATGGGACAATTAGTGATTTACGTAACATCCGCCAAGGGACATTGATAATTTACGTAACAACTCCCAAGTTTCGGCGCCATTAAATGACGTCAACTAAGCTGACCTTGCCTCAGAGATTACAGGTAACGCTTCTAATCTCGGAGGCAATGCCTAGGCAGGCTTTGCTGCTTAGTTGACGTTATTGATTTAATTACTTAAAATTTATATTTGTTTTTTTTATTTAAATGAGATCCTAATATTTAGTATTTTGCTCTAAATCGTTTAATTATTTAACAAAATTAGATCCTAGACAATGTTCTGATGATTAAAAATAGATTTATTTTCCTTGCTTATAAAAAACAAGATTTACCAAAAATGTTACATTGCATAAAAGAAATATTTCCAAACTCTAATTCTACATTACTTTATTAAATATTTCTATAATACAGGAAACATGATTACATACAAGTTACGATTAAGAATTTAAAACAAAAGTTCATATTAAGAAGCTTTTATAATTTTTGATTACATGTTGGAAATATCACTAGAAAAACAGTTTTCTTGTTAAATAGGGATACAACTAAATGAATATGTAGTAAACCATCATTTTCATTAAGTGTTTTGGCATCATTAATAAATCAAACAATGAATCTTTTAACTGAAAATTTCTATAAAAAAAGGTTTCAAGTAATAATACTGTAACGGTGATTGGTTAGATGGTCTTAAAATTTTTTCCAGAACTGTATTTGAGAGTGTCCATTTTACTTTGTCTACCAATTGAAATGAGAAATTTAACTTGGCATGCCCAGTTCAGTTTTATTGGATCAAATATAATTGAACTAATTGTAAAATCTTATTGAATAGTCAACTTGGAAAAAGGAAAAATTTAAATATTTTAAAGAATGTTTTAGCTGATCTGGATAAAAATGTTGATCGATTGATTAAAAACTGTTTAATTGGCCTCTCCCATTCATACAATTTGCTAACATCAAATGATGTGCATTCAATAGAATTTTGGAAAATAAAAAAATAATATTAAAATTATTAAATAAATAAATTAATATTTTAATAAGATTTACCAAAATCTATTTACAAAATTTACAAAAAGTAAAAGAAAATTAAACAAATTTATAAAAGCTCCATTGGATTATTTCATTTAATTTTGTAGAGGTTAAAA
>JAHWFO010006455.1:0-10061 GCA_023313115.1 Rhysida immarginata | reverse complement strand
CTTTTTAAAATTTTATGAATTCTTATTTTAACGCGAGGCACCAAAAAATTTTATGAATTCTTAGTTTTTACCTTTTATTGCACTTTTTAAAGCAAAAATGAATACTTTTTTTTCAAAGTAAAAACAAGTATGGATGAAGGGGGGAGTAAAATTATAGAAAATTGTTTTTATATTTCTTTTAATTTTTAATAATATTAGGAGGACAAACGAATATTAAGTTAATGTAAAAAATCAACTGTTGTAGAATATATTAAAAATTTGTTTTTAATTTTTGAAATTTGAAATTTATTCATCCAATAACCAAAGGACCCAGATATGTATACAAAGAAATAGCTGAAGAGAAATCGAGAAATTGCCACATTTCAATGAATCTCAAATAATCAACAAAAAGAGATTCCATTAAATAGTGGAATTGTATATATCTATGACTATGATCACTGAAAACTGGCGGATGAACCGATATTTACAATTCATGAATATTATCAGCATTCCTATGTAAACTGATTTCAGACAGGAATTTAAAACAGTGAATATTCAAGATTGTGTTGCACTTCTAATACTCACTCAGAAGAAAAAACGTCTTCACTGGGCCAAAATATTTGAGCATTGAACCCCCAAATGTGGTCACCGGTCATCTTCAGTGATGAGCCCATACTGTGTCTTCTTTTCAACAAAAGAAATCGTCTTTTCAGAGATATAGAAGATATTCTATGCCTTCAATTATCAACTGAGAAGTAAAACACCCTTTAAGACCTTATGGAATGGGGATGTTTTAATAGTCAAGTGTTGGTGAATTGTTTTTTGTGAAGAGCCGGATCTTTACTGAAGTTTATACAGAAAAGATGGAATTCTTTGTCTGAGATCTGTTCATCTGACGACGTTATTTTCCAGTAGCATTGTGTACCAGTTTAAACATCTAAAAATCGGGAAAGAGAAATAAGTGTCCTGGAATGGCTAGGAAATTCGCCTGACATAAGTCCAATCGAAAATCTATGGGCAGTCATGAAGAATAGAATCCAGAAACCGTGTCCAAGAAACAAAAAAGATCTCATTGCAGGCATCAACAGTGTTTGAAATATTATCCAGGAACTTTGCCCTGACCTTACTCATAACATGCCCAAAAGAAATAAGACTGTTATTATGCAAAAGCTGACTCTATAAAGTGGTAAAACAATTATGTATTAAAAAAAGATATTTATAATTTAGAAATACGTGAAATTAATTTTATTTTCGTTGACTCATTTTGTAACAACAATGTCTTCAAAGTGTGATAGCCCTTAGCCTAGTATATCAGGTTAGAAAATAAAATTAGTTGACCTTTTGTTGCCTCTCTTCACGGCCTCCCAAATCCGACTTGTGATGAGCAGCTTAATACTCCAAGCAAAAAAAAGCTGATTTTGGTTCAACATATATTTACAAAATCTATTCAAAAAACACAATTTAATTGATCTCCCTCGAAAATCTTCTGTAACAAACTCTTCTTATAGAACCAATCGAACTCCTAGGATGACTTCTGACCATATAGAAAAACAAAGAAACATCTGCATACTGAAACTACCAAGATCGCTAGGTCGACCTATATATATATACACTTCTTCCTACAAATCTTAAAAGCAGAGAACCCTGATCAATTCCTTTCCATATTCCGATAAACGCAAGAAAGAAAAACAAACTTCTTCTCTCTCCCTTCGTCTTGGAGAAGCTACAACAATGGAAAAAAAACTAACATAATAAAGCCAACAATTCGTCTGCTCCAATCTCGCAGTTTCATTTTCACTTCCAAGAGGCATAAGAGATCACTAGCGATTTACAATGAGAAAAAAAACAAACAACACACACATTTATGTCACATACCTCTCACCTAACTAATCAAAAAGAAAATTGCACAAAAATTTAAACCAACAATATTTACACCACTCATGAGGAGTGCTCCAACAACTACTAATAGCCAGACACACAGAGTTGAGAGTTCATGAATTCTCTCACAGTACCCCTCTCTATATCCCTGTAATTAACTCTGAATCGTGCTATAAGATTATATCTGGGTTCCTCCTGAGAATTATCACACACTGAGGGGCTATGAAGACGGTTAACAGGAGCTCGTCGGCAGATCACTTGCAAATCTTCTTCAAAACTCTCCTCGCCCAACTTTGATGTAGAACCGTATGCTTCTGTTTCTCTCTCGATTTGAGGAGTTGGATTCCTCAGTTCTTATTCATTCGTCGCTCGATTTGAGGAGGAGTACCCACACAAGGTTTGAGTCGATCTATATGAACTGTTTGTTCATCACTCTTTTTTAACCCTTAATGACATAATCCACTTGACCCACCCTACCAACAATTCGAAAAGGTCCCAAATATTTAAAGCACAATTTCCTTTTCCTCCCCCCTTTCCTCAATAACATAACTATATCTCCAATTTCAAACGTCCTAAGATCCCTCTTATCATTTACTTTATCCAATTTCCTATTTCTTTTAGAAGTGACCCTTGACTTAACCACATTTCTGACTTGATGAAGCCTTCTCACCAATTCAGATTTATATTTCTCAATGTCAATTACCCCATTTGCCGCTCTTCTGCTATCTTCCCACACTAGAGTTGTCCTAGGATTATGCCCATACAGCATAAACGAAGGAGACTCCTCCAAATTCTCATGTATACTAGTCCTAATTGAGAACAAGGCAAAGTGCAAAGATTCATCCCCATTTTTTCTGGGTTATTTTCACACAATAACCTGAGAGATTCCACCACCGACTGATTTGCTCGCTCCACAATTCCGTTTGAGGTGGGTTTATACGCCGAAGTAAATTTATGTACCATACCCAAGTCTTCACACACGTGTTTAAACAACTCTGAGCAAAAATTGCTGCCACGGTCACTGATAATCTCCTTGGGAATCCCATACCTGCAGATAATATTGTTACAGAGGGCCTTAGCCACCGTTTTAGCTGATTGATCACACGCTTCAATGTACCTTGTCAACGTGTTGATGAAGACAACGATGTACTGATTGCCCTGCAACGACTCTTCCATGGTCCCAACAACATCTACACTAATTACCTCAAACGGTTCACTGGCGGACAAGCCAGTCTGTAATGGTGCCTTTCCTTTTTTAGCTTTGACTGTGCGATAAATTCAGCAACATCAGCATCCATTCCATTCCAAAAATAGTGTCTCTTTAGTTTCCTTATGCGCAAATAGGGCATTGTTGTGAGCTAATGAGATAATTTCTTGAACCATATCTCGGAGCGGTATAAATAATTTCGGAGGCAACTGTATAACGTGAGCTGAGTGAGTTTAAACGGGTCTTGATTAAACTAGTCAACACACATTTTGTGACTAAGACCACACATACCGTTCTTAGTAGTAATTTGTATGTAGAATCTGAATCTGCTTTTAGATTTTTCCTATCACGTCAAGTTTCCAAGTTATGCACATCGAAACTTCTATGTTAAAGTAATGGATGCGAAGAGAAGCGGCTACAATGTTAACGTATCCATATTTTGGGGCCGCAAGGAAATTTACCAGGCCCCAAACACTGAATAATTTAAAAATGTTTCATTGTAAAACAAGAAAACTGTGCGTGCTAGAGAAATTTAAAAATTATATTCGTAATCAGCAGAAACAAGACAAGAGGAAAAAGTTTTTATCAAACCAAGCTTTTATAATGTTTTATTTAGTGGCAACAATACAGCTTAATTTTGCAACAATAAACAATAGATACATTTACCTCTCGCCATAACGAAATGTCCAATTGTTACAACAATCAATTCGTAGTAATGAGTTAGTACCATTAAAACACGAACCAATGAACCGATTTGAAATTTTTTTTCTTTATCATAAAATGTCATCTATTCTGCATAAGTGTGTCAAATTGCAGCTCCCTAGCTTATCGGAAAGTTGGTTTAATATTGATTACAAGATTTGACCTAAACAAACTAACACAGCAAAGTTAATAAAAGCTTATAAAAATACTAACAAAAATCACCCACTTTCATTTTGTCACAAGAAAAATCTTAAATTTTGTTGGCCAGTCTTATCGGTGCCTATGGATTAGGTCCTTCCATTCGTGAATTTTTTTCTGACATCAATTCTGACGAGGCGATGGATTGCAATGCAAAGTTCAACAATATAATTTATCTCCGTTAACATAAAAGAAACTGTTTTTCGAAATCCATAGAGATGACTTACTTACAAGGGACGTACAACGTAGATGTGGGACGCATTTTTTTTGCGCGCAAGCATACTTGGAAGCGATAGCGTTGCTTTCAGGTGAAGTGGATTAGTGCGTGTTGTAAGTAATGGAAGAAAAGTTGAGAGCGCATTAATACACATACACATCGCTTTAACAATGGAGTCCTTGTATGGCTATTATCCTGCCACACTGTTCTGCCAATATTATCAGACCCCCGCTCCACGTCCCCTCTATGGAAATGCTGTCGTCTGTAACGCGTTGGGCCACCCTTTGCTGTAACACGACGAGGAAGGCTGTCCACTAGTTGTGATAGGGTCACATTCGGTCGTCAAACGGTCCCGCAACTGATGATGATTTGTAACCGGGAGCATGTGCATTCGCACACTGCGCTCCACACCTTCCACGATGCTTCGATTGAGTTCAAATCTGAACTCTGCGCAGGCCAGAGCAATAACCGGAGGTCCGCACGGACGAACCATACCTGTGTTGAACGAGTGGCATAACATGGTTTATTGTCCTGCTAGAAGAAGCAGTTTGATGAAGTGCCATAGAGCTCCACAATTGCTCCAGGAAGGTGGGTTTCCAACATCTCTTGGTACCGTGGGCATTCAGTCGAAGTCGATACCGCCGATAGGTCCTGCAGTACGCATACACCCCACCACCCCACCACCGGAATCCTTCTCTGTGTGTACGAGGCATTCTGAAACTTCTCTTGTTGGGTCGTCTCCAGACACACACACAAACGTCATATTGTTGAAGGGTGAAGCGGCTTTCATCGCTACACATGACCTTTTCCCAGTTATTACTATTCCACTGACGACGGTCCGTACACCATCGTAGAAGACGAACAGCATTCACCCTTAAGACGATTGGCTTCCTCTTTCCGGCTCTCCCACAGAAGCCAGTCTCATTGAACAGTGCAAACTGATGGGCTACGGGCTGCGGCTGGTGAGTAGGCGTCTGCGTCCCCTACAAATACGCAGCAGTGATGTCCTGCAGGGTGTCTTTGCGATACCTCACCACCAATCGAGACAGAGCACGCTTATCTCTCGGCGACAGGAGTGGAGGTCGCCTGCAACGTTTTGCTGTCGTTGTTGCACCAGTCTGTTCGTATTTGTGCACAACATCGCGTTCAGTGGAGCGAGGATGTTCAGTGAAAGCGCTGATTTCGCGAAGTGACATCCCGCTAATCCGGCACCCTCACTCATTCCTCTCTCAAAGTCGGTTAATTCTCCGTCCTTTGGCATGATGACTGGTGTCATCTCTACTGTACTACCTGATGAGTCGTGTCTTTAATAAGCATAATGTCACGTGCACCCTACAGGGTGAGACATCACGAACATAGAGGTGTCCGGATATTTTGGCAGAGCAGTATACACTGAACTACCAATTTATTAGAGACACCCCGCTAATAAGCGTGTTGCGCCTCCTTTAGTGGCGAGAATTGCCTGAATACGTGCTGGCATGGATTCAACAGGGTGTTGAAACCGTTGCGAAGGAATAGCAGCGTCTCGTAATTGGTGCAGATTGGACGGTAGTGTGGAAAGGTGACGGATGGTTCTCTCCACCTCATCCCATAAATGCTCGATCGGAAGGAGATCGGGCGACCGAGCTGGCCACTGAAGCAGGTGGATGTCCGCGTCATTTTCCACGAAGCAGCCCAAGACCATTCGAGCAACGTGACAGGGAGCATTGTCCTGCTGAAACTGGCCGTCACCACCAGGGAACACAGTCATCACCAACGGGTGCACCTAATCGGCAACAATGTTCAGGTAGTGTGTCGCATTCAGGGATATATCTACGGATATCAGTGGATCCAGTGTGTCCCAAGAGGATGGGTTGTCTGCTGACCAGCACTCCTCCTCCATCCGCCTGTACGGTTGTCTGCTGACAGGATGGGTCCATGGCCTCATGTTATCTGCGTCAGATGCGCAGTCTACCGTCCGCATGATGAAATAGGAATCGCCATTCGTCGGACCAGGTGACCTTCTTCCATTCATCCAGTTTCCAGTGGCAATGCCTGTGTGCCCATTGCAAGCACGCATTCCTATTTTCCGATTACAGCAACGGTACCCGTACTGGCCGCCTGTTGTTAAATCCAGCTCGATGCAAGGTTAACCCTGCAGTGTAATAGTAAATTGTGTTATTACTCATGTTCTCATTTTAAGGTTAAGTTGAAACAATATGTATTATTAAATTGTTAATTCTTTTGTTTTTATGTTACTGATCTTATGCAACGCTCTTATTTTTCTCACTTGTTGTCATGACTGGTATGGGTCAACATAAATAAATAATAATAATTTATTGTCGTCAATGAAGTGTCACCTGATTAAACATAATTAAAATCATCAACCACCTCTATTGCAAAGACAAGTTCACAATACGTAAATGCTTACAAATTCGAAGCCTACCGACAAAATATTGCTATTACAAACAAGCCTGTCCATTATGTTGTGAAATCAGTTCTATCATGCAGCGATTCACAAATGCTGAGCTTGCCGACATGCATTACATTTACGGTGTAGCAAATGGAAACAGCAGGAACGCTGCACGAGTTTATCGTCACCAGTTTCCACGTCGAGTACATCCTGACAGCCGGCTGTTTACCAGAATTCACATTCGACTCCGCGAAAATGGAACGTTTCATGTTCAGCGACCCGATGCTGGACGTCCACGAGTTGCTCGGCAGGAGATTGAAGTACTTGAATACTTTGAATAACACCCATTCAATAGCACCCGCATGGCAGCGCAGAACCTAGGTATTTCACGAGGTACAGTTTGGCGTGTGCTTCGTGAGAACGGCAAGTATCCATTTCACCATTAACGAGTGCAGCCGTTGCTTCCCCAAGATTATGCTCGAATGCACAATGGTTACTGCAAGAATCGGAAAGATATCAGCTGTTCCCATCATATGTTTCTCTTCACCGATGAAACCTTCTTTAACCGTGATGGAATTATCAACTATCGAAACAACCACACATGGCCAATGGCCAATCCACATGCGATATTTCGCCATGGACATCAACAACAATTTGGGGTGAATATGTGGTGTGGCGTACTTGACAATACGCTGATCGAGCCTTACCTACTACCTCCTCGTCTCAACGGACACATTTATCAAGTGTTTCTGGAGGAAGTATTGCCAGATTTGTTGGAAGATGTTCCATTAGCTTGTCGACGATTGAAGAGGATTCAGCATGATGGAGCGCCATCTCATTTCGCTGGTAATGTACGCAATGTGCTTGACAACTTGTTTGATGGTCGGTGGATTGGTCGGGGAGGCCCGGTACGGTGGTCACCACGTTCGTCCGACCTGTCTCCTCTCGATTTCTGGTTGTGGGGCCACATGAAAACATTGGTGTATACAACGGAAGTCCAAGACATTGATGACTTTACTGTGCGCATTGCTGTTTCAGCTGGTGAAATCCAAGCCCATACACAAATTTTTCAACACACACGCCAATCATTAGTACGCAGATGTCAACAGTGTGTACAGGTTGGTGGCGGAAATTTTGAGCATTTGCTTTGAATAAAATACGTACTTCTAATCAAACACTGTACTGTCAATATTCGTATTTCGTTTTTTGTGTCACATCCAATTACAGTCATTGGATGTTTAGAGCTGTTCTGTACGTAGGTCAGCCACATTGCAGGCCGTTGCTTGGAATTCCGCTCTTGAAGGATCGTTTCGATCCGATGTCCACACCGGGAGCCTGGAAGGAGAGCCGCTGGTCTCTGCGGTCGCGATTGGCGCTTCCGCTTTGGTGCATCCTACTTTTAGCCCCTCATATCTTTGCAGGGGTTGAGTTTCCCTAAAAACACTATAGAGAAAGGATGCTTATGGTTGCACCCTTTATCACCTCGCAAAGTTTGTACCAGGAATTTTGAGACATCCTGTATAAATAGCGCTATAAACAGGTTATATAGGTTATAGCGCAATAGCGCCTACGTAGGTTATTGCTATGTCGAATGGCGTGGTTATCGAATCATAGTCGGCATAGACTACGAGGTTGGTTTAGTTGGTTTATTAGAATTTTTGGCGTCGACTACTAAGGTCATTTTCTGCCTTTTAGATAAGTTATATCTGTACAAAGCTCGGGACAAACACAAACATCCATGCCCACGGCGGGATTCGAACCCTTGACCAGGCGGACTCGAGAACTAGAAAGCCCTAGCCCTCTCGGCCACCTGGCCAGCACAACTACGAGTTCATTTGCGTCCTATACGCTAGATAAAATTACATAGGGCTAAAAATATAAATACCTTAAATACATAAATACTGTAAACCAATCTGAGGTAAAAATTTAAAAGAAAATAAAAGCTGGTATATACAATTAAAATTACAAGATCAAACACTAAAATCCTTAATACCTTCAT
This sequence comes from Rhysida immarginata, assembly GCA_023313115.1. Lineage (NCBI taxonomy): Eukaryota > Metazoa > Arthropoda > Chilopoda > Scolopendromorpha > Scolopendridae > Rhysida > Rhysida immarginata. Next base: position 1,489 of record JAHWFO010006455.1, on the reverse strand, counting down.
CTATCCAAGTTTGCATAATATTATCATCTATATATAAATACGGCAACACATTTTTTGTTATGCACTTTTACCTCTGTTAACGTGGACGAATACGCATGAAACTTATACGGTTGTAAAGTTCCTGTGCTCTAGATGTGCGAAATATATTGTGTTTACGTATTTATTCACCTTAACACAAGTAAAAAGCGTTTCAAAAAAGGTAGCATTAAGGAACAGTTTGTGCACCATATTTGTCAACAACATGTAGCATTGCTTTTTTATTTTTTTTTTAAATAATAAATATAAAATTAACTCAAATCATTGTTGATGTTCATTTGAAAGCATTAGAAAACCGTATAAAAATACTCTGCAGCTTTTGAAAGTTTACGAACTGATTTCAGAACCAGAAGGTCCCCAAGTATAATATAGTACCTCTAATGTACCTATACATTATTCCACAAATATTAACCAACTATTCAAAATATTTCTATAATTAGTCGGTAAGCATTTTATGTATTTTTCGTCGTTTTTTCGCATCACTTTTGTCATCTCCTATAGTTTTATATTTTAATTATTTTATGCTTATCTCGCTTGTTTCTCTTATTGGCCATTTCCTATGTATCATATTTTTACGCTCATTGGTCCATCTGTACCATTTTTCTGTATATAAGGCCTGCGAGCCTCTTGTTGTGTACTTTGACAAAGCCGGGAATAAATGGCGAAACTAGTTGGTAATTCTATTGTCCATCTCTTATACTGTAAGGCCACTACACACATTGTAAATATGCTGTTGGTCATATTCCAATCGTTGTTTTTAGTGCTTGGGGTTCAGTAGAGGGGTTTTACGTAGAATCCTCCCAGTCAAACCATTTTTATAAAGAATGCGACGAATTGTGGTTTTAGATAGATCAATTCCAATTGACTGTAATGATTGCTGGTGTTGCTCTGGGATTACTGTTACATTGCTTCCCAAGTTTCCTGATTATATTGTCACTTATTTTTGGTTTTCTTCCTCTACCAATTATATTGGCAACAGTTTTGAAGGCTTTAAATTTTTTCACAATGGATGCAACTGTTTTACAGAGATTTTAAGTCGTTCTGCAATTTTTTTATAACCCAATCCATTCTAGTGGAACTCAATTACCTTTTTCCTCCACTCTCTGACAATTCTTTTATTTTAAACATGTTTTGGCTTGTCTGCTTGGCTTTGTTTTAGCTATTTACACCTTTTTAGTTTGTTTCTGGAATTGTTCTTTGTATCACACCACTTCCACAACCAATCACAGTCAACTATTCAAATCCATTAAAATTATTTTCCACAATTTTACAAATTAATGTTGCGGGTATGAATAATTTTGGCACCGTCTGTATTTTAAATATTTGAATTTTTTATTGTTATATATGTTATGAATGAATAAACCTCTGCTCATTTAATTGGTATTTATTAGTGTTTGTAATATTATGAAAAGGTTTTCAATAATATCGTTTCGTATTTTAAAAAGCAATCTTT
>JAHWFO010006451.1:0-21779 GCA_023313115.1 Rhysida immarginata | reverse complement strand
GCTTAGCGAATTCAGAATTCTTCGGGCATCACGGGCCCCGACCACCGATAGCTCGTGCTTTGCCTGAAGCAACTGCAGCTGACGATCGGTCCGTTTCAGCGATCGCCCCTTTGAATTGAACACAAGAGTCTCCGTCTGTTTCCTGGGCGGTGTCTGTCTAACTCCTTCCTGGTAAAACCATTCCAGAACGTCACCGAGTAATCCCTCAATCACGATCGCACTGGCTCCCTGCGTTTTGGTTTAGTGATGCTGGATGAGTGCAACTCTCGTCCCGCTCACTGGTTGTGCCATCCGGTATTTTTGTATGGTTAAATTGCAAAGAACGTCGGCCCTTTTGCCCTGAACGAGTGTCACACATGCGGCACAGAAGCCGATAAGATAGTTCTGCTCTTTTGGTCTTAGGAACGCTTTTGACAATAGGTTCCGCACAGTGGCCGCCCCTTCTGGGCTTCTCAGTGCCGCAGTAAGAGCGTGTTTTGCTTTCTCCTCGTCAACCTCACCACTGATGGTCTGATAAAGACGCTCTCGGCCCCTGTGAGCGGAGGCTCGGCCTCTAAGGTTCATACATTCACATAACTGCTCGATTTTTAAGCGGAAATTTGGGTCAGACAGGCCCTCGTTCCTCTGGAGCTGGGTGGCTGGGCACTCCGTGAATGCAGTTCAGTATTTCTTCAAGGTCTGCAGGCGAATCTTTCGTTCTTCCTCAAACAACTTAACACACTCTTCGACCGAGCGTATGTCAAATAGGGGGACCCAGTTGGTAGGTCCACCCAAAGTGGGTTCTAACTTTTGCCCTGACTTCTCGTAAATAAATCCAATTATCCTTCTGGCCAAGCCAACTTTTGCCTTCCAAAATTTGTTCGTGTCCTCGATGTGTTCCGTGTACAAGTCAAAGAAACGCTCTTCGAGCTTGCTCGGTCGAATGACTTTGCCACTTCTCAGTGTATTGCTACGGAACGAAGACGCCAAGCGTGGGCCAGCACACCCCGAGCTTTCGCTCTCACAGTCCTCAGACGGCTACTGCTCTCATGGTCGGAACTTGCCGATTTATTCAACGTCGGTGACGTTGTCGCCTGCCCTTCATCCGTATTTTCAGGATGCTTTGCCAGCAGTTTTAACAAATTATCGTCTAAGGCTCTCTAACCTAAAGACATCAGTTCCATTTTCTGTTCAACAATCAGCCATCTGCGACGCTCGGGTGAGTGGGTGTTGTGCGCTCGAAAGAGATGCTGGTTCGCGTGCTCGTAATTGCTCGATCTCCACTTGCAGCCCTCGATGGGGCATTTTCGCTTCGTTTTCGCTACTTCAGACATTTTATAAAGTTTAGGACACCAGTTCTTGCTTTAGAATTTATTTCTCTCTCGATTTTCATTGGAACACGCCGCAGCGGGCCTCAAGTAGGAATTACGACCTTTCTATTTCGTTTGTATCAGTTAGGGTAAGTCAACTCCTCGTAACCAATCGTAACACGACCGTCATCGGCCCGCTACAGTCCAGCAAACCAGCATGATCACCGGCCAGGGTTTAGAGTGGTGTTAAGTTACCCCGGCCTCGGGCTAGGGACTCATTAAGCTTCCCCGCCAACTCGCACTTGAAAACGGTTAGGATTCAATGGGTCAGACAGGAGGCTAATTACCACTAGCTGACGCGCACTCGAACGTAGGGTCACGTACGATGGGTCATAGAGTGGTATCGGGTTTTCAGGTTAAAAACAGCGGTAGGACAGGCAGGGCGATTCCTGCTAGCTGACAATGCTCTCGCACGTAGGGTCACGAACGATGGGTCATAAGTGGAATCTGGTTTTCAGGTTAAAAACAACGGGCAGACAGGTAGGGCGATTCCCGCTAGCTGACAACGCTCTCGCATGTAGGGTCACGAACGATGGCTCATAAGTGGAATCTGGTTTTCAGGTTAAAAACAACGGGCAGACAGGTAGGGCGATTCCCGCTAGCTGACAACGCTCTGGCACGTAGGGTCACGAACGATGGGTCATAAGTGGAATCTGGTTTTCGGGGCTAGGACGCAAAAGATAGGGCCAAACATTCAAGTAGGGGTAACCAACACGTCTCGTCCGTCGTTCGAACTCCCCCGTGGAGGAAATACTCCCGGTTGTTTTAGTATTAATGCCTCATCTTACTCTCTATATATATAGCACCGGACCGTCTACACTTATACCGGACAGTAGTAGGCAATTTAAAAGTCCGGGAAAAGGGTTCACCTCCCGGCCGCACAAGAGTGGCCGGTAAAGTCTCTCAAAAGTAGCATGTTTTTTTTGGACTGTTCATGTGCGAAATTTTTTCATAGGGATAACCTCGAAGAGTTGCCTACTCAATAATTAAAGCCCCGATCGGTTGACTTCCACCCAAGGAGTTCGGCTGGTAGTTCCGAGGTGCAGTGTGGCGGCCCTCTCACGTCGAAAACTCGAAAACCTCGGATCGCGTTTATAATTGGCGGACACACGTAGCTGTTAAGGCCGCATCCTTCCACCGAGTTTCCGGTCATTCGGACTTAGTCGAAATTTCGGCTCTGGTGTTGTGTCGCTCAAGCTGTGTTCCGGCTCAAGCTGTGTTTGTTCGTCATTGGGACTCGCTTTAAAACACAAAATTCTACGCTGTTAAAGCCACTATTGAAGTCTACAGTCTACACCCTCCTCCGTTTGCCAGGAAATAGAACGAATTTTAGTGGCATTGAGGCATAAAGACAAGCATTTTGAAGCAAACGGCATTGGCATTTAAGCAATCCCCCTTTAACGAGCTCTGTTCACTAGCAAACTTAGTCAAAATTTTTGCCTCCTCGACCACGAACGAGCTTTGTTCATCAGCTACTGGGCCAATCCATTCGAACTTAGTCAAAATTTCGATAGATACACCTCACTGTAGGTCTGTTCACAGATGTTTATTAGAACAAGTTATGCTATAGCTTTGTTCACCTATAATCATGTGAGAAAAGAGGGAACGCGTACGCAACACAGACGGACGGGCTTTCCACTTTTTCCTGGCTGGAGGCATTTCTCCCTCCGTGAGAAGGGGTCAACGTTCTCCAGTTAGACGCAGGGTCTCGCCTCCTGGGAAGCTGTGTCAGACCCGCGTGTATTAATAGGCATCGGACATTCAATATATTTTATCCTATTAAATGAGCAGTCCATTGCCGTAGACGCATCTACGAGCCGACATGGACCCTTAAACGGTCTAGCTGGATTCCAACCAGCCATGGGAATCCTCTCGATTGGTGGACAAAATATTTAACTGAGGTTTGAGAAAGAAATGACGGGCGGCCCTGTCGCCGTGCAGATCTGCGACCGAAGCTCTTTAAACCTCTCTCCCTACTGGCTGGCACTGCAAGGCAGTTACCCTTCAAGGCGAGCTGCTTCGCTGTGCCAATTTCGAGCGACCAGTAAGACATAGCCCCGTGACTGTCCCACTAAACGTAAAAATCTCGCGGGGAAGGCAGAAGCAGCTTTCAGAACCCACGTGCGAAAGCTCTTTACCCACCTTCTCCCACAGACAAGTAACGAGACGGTACCCCTGCGTCGGGAACACTCACGCTATGGAAAACTGGCAGTCGTCCCCGCACTTCTTGCGCTTATGGATAAAATAGAAATCTTGGGAGGAGAGCAGCCGGCTCAAGAGCCGTCAGGCAAACCCTTGCTAACCCAGAAACAACGGCCGACGCGGCTGTCGCCAGCCAAGCCTTAACGGGACTCTTTCGGGTTCCGGTGGCTGGCCACTTGGCATCGCTGTTCCTTCCGTGCCATCTCTCTCGGACCAGAGAGCATGTGGCAGGGCCCAACCATCGCCCCAAGAACAGACGCTCTGCCTTCTTGCACGTCCAAGCTTTCTCCCACAGATCCGTGCATGCTGTTCGGTACACACAAAAGCATCGAAAACAAGCCATCAGGGCCTCTGGAGGAACTGGTTGTTTCCTCGACCTGTCGCAGCCTACAGACACGGTCTATTTGTCTCATGACTGGCGCCAGACTCCCAACAAAACGTTGGGATTCATTGCCTGGTCTTCAAGATTTTAAACCTCGGTTTAGGAAATAATGCCAGGCGACCCTGTCGCCGTGCAGATCTGCGACCGAAGGACTTTAAACCTCTCTCCCTACTGGCTGGCACCCCAAGGCAGTTACCCTTCAAGGCGAGCTGCTTCGCTGTGCCAATTTCGAGCGACCAGTAAGGCATAGCCCCGTGACTGTCCCACTAAACGTGAAAATCTCGCTGGGAAGGCAGAAGCAGCTTTCAGAATCCACGTGCGAAAGCTCTTTACCCACCTTCTCCCACAGACAAGTAACGAGACGGTACCCCTGCATCGGGAACACTCACGCTATGGGAAAACTGGCAGTCGTCCCCACACGCTTTCGCAGGACGTTGCGAAGTTGCACGTGCGTGGCCAGAATGACGCGGTCATCGTTATAGGTACCCGCGCTGATAAAGATAAAATAGAAATCTAGGGAGGAGAGCAGCCGGCTTGAGAGCCGTCACGCAAACCCTTGCCAACCCAGAAACAAAGGCCGACGCGGCTGTCGGCAGCCAAGCCTTAACGGGACTCTTTCGGGTTCCGGTGGCTGGCCACTTGGCATCGCCGTTCCTTCCGTGCCATCTCTCTCGGACCAGAGTGCATGTGGCAGGGCCCAACCATCGCCCTAAGAACAGACGCTCTGCCTTCTTGCACGTACGAGCTTTCTCCCACACACCCATGCAAGCTGTTTGGTACACACGGAAGCATCGAAAACAAGCCATCAGAGCCTCTGGAGGAACTGGCTGCTTCCTCGACCTGTCACAGCCTACAGACACGGTCTATTTGTCTCATGACTGCCGCCAGACTCCCAACAGAACGTTGGGATTCATTGCCTGGTCTTCAGTGGGGGGTAAAAAAAACTGCTATGCAGTACGCACTTTAATCCGCTTTACCGCGACTGTCAGAAGCGGTCGCTCTACGGGTTCGAGTACGGACGTGCGACTCGTTGCGAGTTTTAAAATTGATCTTACAATAATGGTCCTTCTGCAGGTTCACCTACGGAAGGGGCTAGCAAGGAGGCCAAGAAATTGGCTCCTGGTGAGACTTCATTTTTTAGAGATTTTCTTGTATTTTAAAAACTTTTAACGCGTAAATATAGATTTTAAAGGTATTTAAATAATATGTTACCTGGGTCACCTGTGTGTGATGGGTTAACACCTGAAATTTTTAAATTAAAAAATATGCTTCCAATACTATATACCCTCTTTAACTATATTTATCTGTATGCTGAAATATCTCATTCCATGATTATGGCAGATATTATTCTCTTACCAAAAAAAGAAAAAAGCTGTACAGTTGCAGATTTTAGACCAATTGCGTTGTCGAATGTAGAATTTAAAATACTGACAAAAATCATTAGTATGAAATACGCTAGATTTTTTACCCAAACCATTGGCCCTTACCAATCTGCAGCTCTACGAGGAAGAACCATAGTAAATAATTTACTGTGTACGAGAGATATGGTTGAGATAATTAAAAAAAAAAGGGGGCTTATACTTGCATTGGATCAATCAAAAGCCTATGATAGGGTGAATCATGAATATCTGTATGCTATTATTGAGGCTTGCAATTTTCCCAAATCATTTTTACGATGGATTAGAATACTACTAAGCAATCAGAAAGCCCGATTAGTAGTTAATGGTGCAAGGACTAGAACAATCAACATGACAAATGGTATTAAACAGGGAGACTCCTTGTCACCAATATTATAGATATTATCCTTGGAACCCTTTCTAAGCAGAGTCACATCACGAATCCCCAGAATTAAGATAGAAAATAAATATTGGTTACCTATCTACTCTGCCTATGCTGATGACGTAGTATTTTTTTGTGATAATGTCCAGGAAATCGATGTCATTATTAATGAGATAGTACTATATTCAGGAGTTTCCAACGCAATCCTGAATATAGAAAAATCGAAACTAGTCAATTTCTCTCAAATCCAAGATGACGAAATCTCCAATCAGTTTAAATTTTGTGTGGTTAAGAGTGTAAAGATTCTGGGAATTTCATTTGGCGATGACAAGGGTAGTGACAACTACGTAAAATTGACGCAAGACATTGAATACACTCTAAGGCAATGGAAACCAATCTATAAGCAATTAACCACCAAGGAGAGGGTAAACTTGATTAATATTAACATCATACCCAAGATAACTTATGTATTGAGGATTATTGAACCGCCATTAAAATGGATTGAGAGAACGATGGGTGCTTTGCTTAGATGGGCGAATGCAGGCAAGAGGTGGATGCCTAGAAAATTTTATTATAATAGTATTATAAATGGTGGACTTGGGCTTACTGACCTAAACGTAGTTAAAAATGTCTTTAGAATAGCTTTTACTATTAACACGGTCTGGGGAAGGGATAGTTTTTACTTTGACGAGGTCTTCCCATTTCTGGTGAAGACGACTAATCCTTTTTTTAATAAACTGACAAGGCCTCAAGTTAAAGATTTAATACAGGCTATTAGTACCTGCAGAAAGATCTTTTTTCAAGGGAAACTATGGACTTTGAATATCCCTTGTCAGGCTATTTCCAATAATATATTACGGCACTCACCACAATGTATAAACAGATGTACACATACACTCTGGATAAGATACCGTGATAGAGAAGTGAAGGTGATGAATCCAAGATTTTTAGAAAAAACAATGAAGGATTTAGTCATTAACTTCGATGTTAAACAGCGATCATTGACATGTTGGAACCATACATTCTTATAGAACATCGGGGAATATGCTTACAGGTTTATCAACGGTGGAGGGATAACGCCTGATTTTTTACATAAGATTGGAAAGAAAGAATCACCAATGTGCTGGTTTGATAGCCACCCTAACGCTACGGAAAAGCACTTTCTTTTAGAATGTTCAGGGAATAGAAGATTGAGAGACCTAATGGCGGAAATGATCGTTCATTGTGGGGGACGGGAGGAGTGGTTGAAGAAATACCACTGGTGTGTCAGTCAATAGCGTTTGTAAATACAGGAATTTGATGGCGGATATTCGGGTTATTATGATTGCAAGCATTCAAAAAGCGGTTATAGCCTGGCATCATAATAGGGATTTCTCTCTTGATTTCCTTTTTTTAAAAGAAGTAAATAAATACCGACAATAGAATTGGGGATGCATAGAGTATTTTAAAATTTTAGTTTAATCATTTTAGTCTTTAGTGATTGTTTTATTCATCTTTGACGCAAGGTATCTGCATCTTTTTACAATGCAGATACCCCTAGAAATTTTACACTTTCTTGGTGTTTTCGGTTTAAATGGCTTTCATGATATGGTTTTGTTAACTTCGTGTTAATCTACCTTTGATTTTATTGACGTGAGGAATATACATCCTTATGCAATGTATATTTCCTCTAGTTATATTTTAACCATGTTTTGTTTTGTTAATCTCATTTGGAGGATAGAGCCTTTTACACTCTATGTCCATATGAGGTTAGTGTCATATGACTTGCTTTAATAAAAGTAAAAGGGGATTCTAGCATATTTGGGATGTAACTTTACGTGCTCATGAGTGGTTTTGTTTAATAAGAGGTGGAAGATTTTAATATCTTTAGTCGAATATCTTTGGAAATTACTAACACATTTAGGTGCTTGTATAGAGTATAAATAGATATACATATGGTTTTTATTTTTTACCATACTACAATTGAGTATTGTGTTTTTGTTTATAATCTTCTATTGTGATGCATGTGGTTTTGCTGTAGATCTTACCTGTAGCGATCGAAGCCTTTAATACTTCATGCCACCTTGTTTTATATAGCTCATTGATATATAGTTACTTATTAGTCCTTTTCGTAGAAGTAAGTTTTGCCTAGGCCTTTTCTGATTATTGTATAGGTTACTGGAGACCTATACAATTCATGTAATTCTGTTTACATACTAGGTGTGGTTAGTGTAGTATTGGTTTTTATAGCGATTATTGCTAGATACTATGTTGTATTCATGAGCTGTATATATATGGTTTATTTGGAAGATTTGTTAGGTTAACTAGATTCTAAATAGATTATGTATATTGTTGACTAATATAGATCTGTTGCTTAAATTTGTATTACAATTACTCCATTTTCCACTCACTGATGGGAGTGCCTTGGTCTTCAATATATTTTTTAACTTGCATCCTCATTGTGTTTATTTACACATAAATTTTTTTGATTTGTTATTGTTGACTATATATGCTTGTTAAAGCATTTACTTATGTTAACTATCTCTCGAACTTAGTGACGTGAGGAATATACATCCCTTTACAATGTATATTCCCTCTAGTTTTACTTTAACTCTTTTTTTTAACCATTTTAACGTTTGATTGTTTAGTGATTGAGAGCCCTTTACACTCTATTCATTATAGATGTTTTTTACAAGTATAAGCCAACGTTTAATTAGTTCTCTATATTGTATCTGTCAATTGTTCCTTTTGTTTTTCCTTGTTTTCATGCCTGGAAAAGGGTAAAGTTTGTGATACCCTTTAGTTTATAGTTTTTTATTTGATGTTGGGTCTTTATAGCCCACTTCGCCTTATGTCAGTCTGTAATTCCCTATGTTTCACCACTCCTTTTTTGGAATATTATTTTAATTTTTCAAACTTTTATTAGTAGTAAGTTTTAGCTCCTTTTTTTGTTTTTATGTAAGACTTTGGAAGCTTTCTACACTTCTTGTCTCCCTGTTTAATTTTATTGTGTTTTCAATATTTTAGTGTTTGGTTATTTTTTGGTTGCTTTGAGCTAATCGCTATTTTTACTTAAGAAGTTCCCCTCATATGGCCTACTTGTATGATTGTTTATTTTTTAAAAAGTTTTTTAGTGTGCTGTCTTAATTTACCAATTTTTTAGCTAGTAATTAGAGTTTTTTATATAGCTGATTAGCTGATACACTTGTTTTTTATGATATAGTATTTGATTCTCACATCTTCGATACCAATTGTGTCTCTTTTGGTATTTCTTATTTGTTGTCATATTTAGATTTGGGTATATTTTGAGATATCCCTTGATTTATAATTAGTTTACTCAAAGCATATATGCTTGTTATATGGTATAAGATGTAATAGACGGTATGGTAATTGGTTTAAGTCTCCTTTAAGTAATGCTTGTACTCTCTGCTTATTTTAAATAAGTTTTTAGGAAGTCTCGTCAACTGTGCAATTTCTTGCTGTATTTTTTTTATTTTATTTTATTTTATTTTATTTGGTTAAAAAACTATTCCATAAAAACATTACAATCGTCCATCCAGGGCCAGTATGGCCGTAGGCCGACGGGGTAGGTCCCTGGATGGGGAACAAGAGACAGTGTATAACAGTGGTGTAATAAATTATAATGTAAAATAAATTATGTTGAGGGGGTGAGGCGGGAAGGGGAAAGGAAAAGTTATATAGGCGTGTATGTTAAGAAATAATTCTTAATACGATTTTTAAAGGTTACAATATTCGGGGACATTCGGAGATCTGGTGGTATAGAAGACCAGAGTCTATTACCTGAGACAGAGATGCTTTTGAGTTCGTAATTATGCTTTATACGTGCTATTTGCAAGGAGGCTGAGTGTCGAGTGTTGTAAGGAGGCGCGCTATTGATTGCAAATAAGGGTTGAGGAAGGGAGATTAAAATGTAATTGTTGAGTATCTTGTATATAAAGATTGCAAGGTTTATAAAGTAGAGTTGTTGAATGGGTGTGATGCCCACTGTGGTAAAAAGATGAGAGACAGGGGCTGGTTTGCGTAGTTTTAATAGAATTCGGACGAACCATTTTTGAAGTCTGAATAAGCGTAGAAGATTATGGTTAGTGGTCGAACCCCAAAATTGAAGGCCGTAAGTTAGTGAGGAGTGGATTAGAGTGTTATATAATAGCAAGAGGATTTTTGGGGGTAAAAGTGGAGACGGGAGAAAAGCCCTAAACGCTGATTAAGTATTGAAGCTAAAGAATTGATGTGGGTATCCCAGGAGAGGTTATGAGTTAAGTGAATACCTAGGTATTTAAAGGATTTGGATGGGGTAATCAGTTGTGAGTTGTAATGTAGCGAAAATTCGTTCGTGTCAAATTTTTTATTGCGTTGATGGAAGATGACGTAAGTGGTTTTGCTAAGGTTGAGGGATTGATGATTGATAGTGTTCCAGAAAAGAAGTTTGTCTAGGATTGAGTTAAAGGTATCCTTTATTGTACGTAGTGAGGCGTCGGCATAGGATATTGTGGCATCATCTGCATACAATATTAAAGATAAGGGGGAAAGTATGGAGGAAAGATCATTTATAAAAATATTAAATAAAAGCGGTGATAAGATGGAACCTTGGGGGACTCCAATATTTCGGGTGATTGTGGAGGATGATTTATTATGAAAGTGGAGGGTGTATTGTCTATTTGATAAAAAGCTAGAAAGCCAGTCAAGAGTATGTTGAAATGTTGGGATAATTCGTGAAGAAGGAGGTCATGAGGGATTGAGTCGAATGCTTTAGAATAATCGAGAAATAGGGAGACAACTAATTTGTTTTTGGCCATATTAGAGATAATGTATTCCATCAGTTCGTAGCAGGCAGTGGATGTGTTTCTTTTAGGTGTGAATCCGTGTTGGGAAGGAGAAAGAAGATTCTTTGAAAAAATGTATGAAGATAGACGTGTGTAGAAAAGGCTCTCAAATATTTTGGCAAAGGAAGGGAGAATAGATATTGGGCGATAGTTGGAGAAATTAGTCTTGTCGCCCTTTTTGTGAATTGGCGTAATTTTCGCAGAACGGAGACAGGAGGGGAATTTGCCATGGGCAAGGGAGATATTAAACAATAGTGTCAAAGGAACAGCAAAACCAGAGCGTGCACGACTTATAATGTTAGAACTGATGCCGAGAGAGTCTGGATTGTTAGATGGTTTGAGACGGGAGATAATGGACGACACTTCATCAAGGGAGGCTGGAGAAGAAAAAAACGAGGATGAATCTGTCAATATTGAAATAGGGTATTGTTGTTGAGAAGAAGGTGAAGTTGTGGGCGGTAGCAGTACATTCAAAAAGTTAGTTAAAAGAGCGGGATCAAGGGTGGAAGGGTCAGAGAATGGCGAAATAAGAGGGGCGGGCCCCTGAATTAAATTTTTTATAGCTTTCCATTTTAAATTGCTGTTAGTGACCTTCGCAAAGAATTGAGAGAAATAATTGGATTTAGCTTTTTGAATGGCATCACGTGTGGAATTGGAGAAAGATCGGAACCTAAATTTGTTATAAGCATTTGGAGAGCGGCGGTATTTGCGATATAAAGCATTTTTATGTGAAATAAGTGAGAGTAAGTTAAGGGTCATCCATGGTTTCAGAAAACAGGGTTTTGTATAAGAGGAGGTAGTAGATATACATGGTAGGTATCGGTTGAAACCACTGTGGATTTGGTAGAAAAATTTTTCGAAGAGGGTGTTGATATCTTCCTCCAGGTTAAATAACGAGTTCCAGTTGGTTAATTCCAGAAATGATGCTTTTAATTGGTTTAATGCAAAATACTTGTTTGTAAAAGGGTAAAGCTTGTGATGCCCTTTAGTATTAGTGTTCATAGTTTTTTCTATGGGTAATACTTGGTTATCTTGCTTATTTTAAATAAGTTTTTAAGAGGGCCTGGATAATTTTGTGTTTTTTTTATGCTCAAATTAGGCTTATTACAAAATATTTGTTTGTAAAAGGGTAAAGAGTGTAATACCCTTTATTATTAGTATTCTTAGATTTTACTATGTGTAAAGCCTGTTTCCATTGTTTAATTTAAATGAGTGTTTAAGACAGCATGCACCAATAGAGATTTTGTGATATATTTATTAGTTATGTTATGCTGAAAATTACCCTATTGGTCATTTATTGAGGTATTTTATAAAACCGTGATTTGGTTGAGATTCACCTACGGAAGGGGCTAGCAAGGAGGCCAAGAAATTGGGTCCGGTGAGACTTCATTTTTTAGAGATTTTCTTGTATTTTAATAACTTTTAACGTGTAAATATAGATTTTAAAGGTATTTAAATAATATGTAAATATTATTTTAACTAATTTAGGGGTCGTAGGGGTTTTTATAACCCTTTTAGCCTCTCTTGCTAACCCTATGTTACTATAATAAGTGCGGTAGAAAAATTTAATGTATTGTTCTTTTTATACAGATTATTTTACTTAAGTGTTGATGTAATAAGATTTGTTTTTGTGGTCATAATGTATGGTATAAGGTTTGATTAATGTAATGTTGATTAGAATTGTTTTTTGATAAGAAAAGGGTATTTTTTTTCGCGATCACTTCCTGTTTAACAGGAAGTGCCTATAACAAAGGTGTAATTTATTGATTGGATTTAGGGGTTAGGGGAATTTATAACCATAAGGTGAGAAGGAAAAATTATTACAAAGGTAAAAAATATCCCAAAATTATTTTGTTATATGTGGTATGACCTTCTTAAAATGATGAATAGAGAGAGACGAAATCAAAAATGTTCAGCCAAGTGGTAAACAATTTGCAGCCTGCAAATGGTGATATAAGTACCTTAATAGAGGACTTAAGAATTGTGTTGAAGACTTTAAACGATTCAAGAATTTCGGAATATGTGGAGGGTATTAATAAGGTTTGTGGAGAGGGGGCTATTAAGGCAATTGGAAGAATAGATGGGTATTTTACCCATGTATATATGTCCACAAGACAACATTTGCATAGATTGATTCATGAGGGGATTGAAGTAAAAGATCAACATATTACGGTCGAGAAATTTACTTGTAATACAGAGAAGTATATCCTTCAGGGGGTATTACCCTCAGTTCCTCCCTTAGAGCTAATAAATGACTCAAAAAATATCTGATTTTAAATTCTAGAATTTTTCATGTGTACGTGAAGGGTTTCAAGAATATTTTATCATTTCAAAAGTTTGTGTATGCATTTCCAAAACCCATTGAAAAACACAAACCATGTAAAGATACCTGATTACATACAAATAAATGTTAATGACATCAGATGTAATATCAAGGTTAGTAAGGCAGTGAAGACATGCTATAGGTGTGGATCTGTTGGACACCTGATAAAAGATTGTGGGGAAAATGAGAAATCTGGGAGAAATGAGGAAGTGTATAGTAAGAATGGTATGGATGAAAGAATAAATGAAGAGGGATTGTATGAGGAAAATGGAGTAATGGATAGTGATAGAATAAGAGAAAGTTCTGATGAAGTTAAAAGAAATGAAGAAGAGAGTAAGGTTAATGAAAGCCTAGAAGAGATAGAGGGTCTGAATGAGGAAGTTATACAAAGGAGAAAGAGAATGAGAAGAGATAGTAGTATATCAATGGCTGAAACAGATTTGGAAAAATCAAATGTGGATAGTAATATGGATACCGAAGGAGAGGAAATGTATAATGATGAAGAGGAAGATGAAATTGAAAGTAAAGAAGATAGGGATGAAGATAAAGAAAGGTTATATCAGGAAAATTACATAGATATGATAAAAAAGTAATAGATAGAAAACTCGAGAAAGATAAAAATATAAAGGATATTATTGATAAAAGGGATAATGAAGAATTTTTGAAATTAGATCAAGAATTTAGGGATAAGTTATTAGGAGATATATTATTGATTATGAAAGAAGCAACAACTAGGAAAGTTAGTTTAATTTTGATGATAGGAAGGTATAATTATAAGAAGGAACATTTTGTTATGGGAGCAAGATATATGTTGATAAGGATAATAGACAATTATCCGATTCCACGATAAAAAGGGTAAAAAATGCCATTAAGAAAGTAGTGAGAAATAAAAAGAAAGTAGGGAGCGAAACAATACAGAATGTGGGTAGTGGTGGTAATCCCCCTTTATAAACCAATTATGGATTTTAAATGTCTATCCTGGAATACAAGAGGTTTGAATAATTATTGTAATAAGAATTTTTTAACACATTTTGTAAGAAAAAATAAATCTGTCATATACTGTTTTCAAGAAATCGGTTTAATGTCTGATGTTTTCCCGAACTGGTTACAGGAGTTTAAATATGACTTTGAGATTATTATGAGTAAAGCCTCACATAAATTTAATGGGGTACTCTGTTTAATCCCAAGGGATGGAATGAGAGTAATAGATAAGGTGGAGTTAGTGAAAAGCTATTTGTTGGGTTTGAAGGTTTTAGTAAATAGGAAAAATTTTTGGATATATAACCTTTTGATGCCACAGAATGATAAAAATGCACTCCACTTAGTGGATATTTTAGAAAACGAACTAGGGAAAAACTATGTTGAAAATATTATAATACTAGGGGACTGGAATGTTACCCTAGATGAACAAAGAGATAGGGTACCAAATAGAGAGTACCGGATTGCCTTGAAAAAAAGGTTATTGGATTTAAAAGAAAAATATAATTTGATAGATGTATGGAGATTGATGAATGGAGAAAAGAAAGATTATACTTGGGAAAGAAATGCATCTAAAGTTAGGTTGGATAGGTCAAGATCGGTCATCTTCCCAGCAGGCCACTGCGACCCGCAGCGGACCCGCCAGTCCGAAGACACCTTACTATATCATTCAGGCGGTGTGTACAAAGGTCAGGGACGTACTCAACGTGAGCTTATGACTCGCGCTTACTGGGAATTCCTCGTTCACGGGGAATAATTGCAAGCCCCGTTCCCTGTCACGAAAGAGGTTAAACGGGTTACCCGCTCCTTCCGGAGTGGAAAAAGCACACGCTGATTCCTTCAGTGTAGCACGCGCGCGGCCCTGGATCTCTTAGGGCATCACAGACTTGTTATTGCTCAATCTCGTGCTGCTGATCACCGCCTGTCACTCTAAGAAGCGAACGTCCGACCCAGGCAAAGCCCGTTCCCCCGCCACCCTCCCCCAGCTCCATCGAAGGAGAAAACGGAGAGAACGGCCATGCACCACCACCCACCGAATCAAGAAAAAGCTCTCAATCTGTCAATCCTTTCGGTGTCCGGGCCGGGTGAGTTTTCCCGTGTTGAGTCAAATTAAGTCGCAGGCTCCACTCCTGGTGGTGCCCTTCCGTCAATTCCCTAAGTTTCAGCTTGGGCATCGTTTATGGTTAGAACTAGGGCGGTATCTGATCGCCTTCGAACCTCACTTTCATCTTGATTAATGAAAACATTCTTGGGTCATAGAGTGGTATCAGGTTTTCAGGTTAAAAACAACGGGCAGACAGGTAGGGCGATTCCCGCTAGCTGACAATGCTTTCGCACGTAGGGTCACGAACGATGGGTCATAAGTGGAATCTGGTTTTCAGGTTAAAAACAACGGGCAGACAGGTAGGGCGATTCCCACTAGCTGACAATGCTTTCGCACGTAGGGTCACGAACGATGGGTCATAAGTGGAATCTGGTTTTCAGGTTAAAAACTACGAGCAGACAGGTAGGGCGATTCCCGCTAGCTGACAACGCTCTCGCACATAGGGTCACGAACGATGGGTCATAAGTGGAATCTGGTTTTCAGGGCTAGGACACAAAAGATAGGGCCAAACATTCAAGTAGGGGTAACCAACACGTCTCGTTCGTCGTTCAAATTGCCCTGTGGGGGAAATATGGATCCCGGTTAGGTTAGTATTAATGCCTCACCTTAACACTTGCTGTCCACGTCCCTCTCTATATATATAGCACCGGACCGTCTACACTTGTACCGAACAGTAGTAGGCAATTTAAAAGTCCGGGAAAAGGGTTCAACCCCTGGCCGCACAAGAGTGGCCGAACGCGGAATGAAATTCGAACCTCCGGTAAAGTCTCTCAAAAGTAGCATGTTTTTTTTTGACTGTTGATGTGCGAAATATTTTCATAGGGAGAACCTCGAAGAGTTGCCTACTCAATAATTAAAGCCCGGATCGGTTGACTTCCACGCGACGAGTTCGGCTGGTCGTTCTGAGGTGCGGTGTGGCGGCCCGCCAACGTCGAAAACTTGAAAACCTCGGATCGCGTTTATAATTGGCGGACAAACGTACCCCTTAAGGCCGCATCGTTTCGCCGATTTTCCGGTCGTTCGGACTAAAAAAAAATATCGGTCTCGCGGCATGGCGATCGACCTCTGTTCGTCGTTGAGCGAGCTCTGTTCTCGTTGGAAATGCGAACCACGGCCGATCGCCGTGATATCTGGCGGACACACGTAGCTTTTAAGGCCGCATCCTTCCACCGAGTTTCCGGTCATTCGGACCTAGTCGAAATTTCGGCTCTTGTGTTGTGTCGCTCAAGCTGTGTTCTTGCGTCGTTGGGACTCGATTTAAAACACAAAATTCTACGCTGTTGAGCCACTATTGAAGTCTACAGTCTACTCCCACCTCTGTTTGCCAGGACATCGAACGAATTTTGGTGGCATTGAGGCATAAAGACAGGCGTTTTAAAGCAAATGGCATTGGTATTTAAGCAATCTTCCTTTAACGAGCTCTGTTCACTAGCAAACTTAGTCAAAATTCTTGCCTCCTCGACCACGAACAAGCTCTGTTCATCAGCTACTGGGCCAATCGATTCGAACTTAGTCAAAATTTCGATAGATACACCTCACTGTAGGTCTGTTCACAGGTGTTTATTAGAACAAAAAAAATTTTTTATAAGTTATGCTATAGCTTTATTCACCTATAATCGTGCAAAAAAAAAGAGGGAACGCGTCTGCCAGTGTTGCGGACGCGCTTTCCACTTTTTCCTGTCTGGAGGCATTTCTCCCTCCGTGAGAAGGGGTCAATGTTCTCCAGTTAGACGCAGGGTCTCGCGTCCTGGGAGGCTGTGTCAGACCCGCGAGTATAAATAGGCATCGGACCTTCAATATATTTTTTCCTGGCTGGAGGCGTTTGTCCCTCCGTGAGAAGGGGTCAACGTTCTCCAGTTAGACGCAGGGTTTTGCTTCTGGGAAGCTGTGTCAGACCCGCGTGCATTAATAGGCATCGGACCTTCAATATATTTTTTCCTATTAAACGAGCAGTCCATTGCTGTAGACGAATCTACGAGCTGACATGGACCCTAAAAAAGGTCTAGCTGGATTCCAACCGGCCATGTGAATTCTCTCGGTTGGCGGACAAAATATTTAACCGAGGTTTGAGAAAGACATGCCGGGCGGCCCTGTTGCCGTGCAAATCTGCGACCGAAGCTCTTTAAACCTCTCTCCCTACTGGCTGGCACCCCAAGGCAGTTACCCTTCAAGGCGAGCTGCTTCGCTGTGCCAATTTCGAGCGACCAGTAAGGCATAGCCCCGTGACTGTCCCACTAAACGTGAAAATCTCGCGGGGAAGGCAGAAGCAGCTTTCAGCATCCATGTGCAAAAGCTCTTTACCCACCTTCTCCCACAGACAAGTAACAAGACGGTACCCCTGCGTTGGGAACACTCACGCTATGGGAAAACTGGCAGTCGTCCCCGCACGCTTTCGCAGGACGTTGCGAAGTTGCGCGTGCATGGCCAAAACGACGCGGTCATCGGGATAGGTACCCGCCCTTAAAGATAAAATAGAAATCTAGGGAGAAGAGCAGCAGGCTCGTGAGCCGTCATGCAATCTCTTGCCAACCCAGAAACAACGGCCGACGCGGCTGTTGGCAGCCAAGCCTTAACGGGACCCTTTCGGGTTCCGGTGGCTGGCCACTTGGCATCGCCGTTCCTACCGTGCCATCTCTCTCGGACCAGAGAGCGTGAGGCAGGGCCCAACCATCGCCGCAAAAACAGACGCTCTGCCTTCTTGCACGTCCGAGCTTTCTCCCACACAGCCGTGCAAGCTGTTCGGTACACACGAAAGCATCGAAAACAAGCCATCAGAGCCTCTGGAGGAACTGGATGTTTCCTTGACGTGTCGCAGCCTACAGACACGGCCTATTTGTCTCATGACTGCTCCCAGACTCCCAACAGAACGTTGGGATTCATTGCCTGGTCTTCAGTGGGGGGTAAAAAAACTGCTACGCAGTATGCACTTTGACTGTTAATCCGCTTTACCGTGACTGTCAGAAGCGGTTGGTCTACGGGTTCTTGTACGGACGTGCGACTCGTTGCGAGTTTTAAAATTGATCTTACAATAATGATCTTTTCGCAGGTTAAAATGGCTGCCTTGGAATGGAGCTCCTGCTAAATCGATCTTTTTAGTCTTTATAGGAGAGGTTTGTAATAATGTGCTAACTGATCTTATTTATAAGATAATAGGGAGTATTTCACTGTAATCTTAGACTGGATTAACCAATTTAAATAGTTTTTTTGATAGATTTTTCATCTAACCCTCGCTATAGCGATATAGCCATCTATATCTTCCCTTTAGTTATTGACTATTAACCATATTTAATGAATTTTATGTACAATTTGTACTAATTGTTTGGAGGTTGTCCCTCTTTGGTAGGGCAGTGGCAGTTCTGATTGAGGTTGTTTGTTTTTTTAAGTTGATGTTCTAGTAACAAGGTTGTATCTCTTACTTCCTGTGGAGCAGGAAGTGAGCGATTTAAAGGTTTTTTATTTATTGAAGATTAATTGAAAATTAATATACTAACAGTAGTAACAGTAACAAAAGAGAAAAAAAAATTTAAATAAAAATTATACGTATATAAGATTATAATTATCAATTTTAACTAAGTTGGGCTTTATAGTTTTGGTTGTGTTTAACATATAAATAAAATATTTGTGATTGTATTATCTGAATGTTTTAAAAGATGTTTATGAAAATATTAAACTGATAAACATTATGGAGGAGTTAGGGAAGGAGAGCTCTTCCTATAAAGCTCAAATAATGAAAAATGCTTTGGTAAATCAAGATGAAATAAGCATCAGCCTGGAAAAAAGGTTGGTTGGTTGGTTGGTTGGAATTTTAGGGCGTCGGCTACTATGGCCATTTTGCGCCCGACAGAAAGTTTAAAAACCCACAGTTTATGGGCCAAAAGTTTAAAAAAACCAGATGGAAAAAAACCACATAAAAACGTGAATGACAAAGATGGAAAAACAATGAAAATTATGACTATGAGATTTTTAAAAACCCTAATAAATTTAAAAAACCGCCATTTTCCTCCAGGGTCCTTCCGTAATGAGAAATATTTGTATAAGTTCTGTGTAAATCATTAGTGTGTAAAGGGCACTAACTGACTATAAAATAGATGATTAAAATTTATTTTTTTTGAGTTGTCACCCAATAAAAACTGATGAATATGATTAGTGTGTGAATGGCACTAAATGAAACCTATACTTAATGATCAAATACATATAATGCAAAAGCAATAAAAAGATGATTATATGAATTTAAAAACATGAATAATTTTTTAAAAAAGAAACACTTTTTTAAAAATTATGGGATTGTTACCCAAAAAAATCTAAGGAATGATTCAGCCCTAATGAGCGTCGTAGCTTAGTGTGTAAAGGGCACTGGATTAAAATATGCTTAATAGTTAGCATTGCTCCACAAGAACACAATGGAGCTGGTTCTTTTTTTAATAAATGGATGTGAGTAAGATGGCTGTGACCAATCCTAAGCCGAGTAAGAACAACATCTTCCCGCCTATTTGTTAGACAAGGTAAGGACCACGGTGTGATGGAACGCTTGACTTCAAAAAGTTTATTAGCTGGGTTAAGAGGCCAAGACTCCTGCCAAGAAGATTTGAGTTTCTTGGAAATCACCGGGTGGAAATGCTCGGGGATTGACAGCAATTCCGAGATCGGTAGCTGAGTAATAGCGTCTTTTGCCGCTTTATCGACCCGTTCATTTTGCTGGATACCCATACGACTAGGGATCCAGACAAAATGAATTCTGGTACCTTGGTAATCCAGGAAATGAAGGTATTCCTGGATTCTTTTGACAAAAGG
The DNA here is from genome assembly GCA_023313115.1 of Rhysida immarginata. NCBI lineage: Eukaryota > Metazoa > Arthropoda > Chilopoda > Scolopendromorpha > Scolopendridae > Rhysida > Rhysida immarginata. Next base: position 2,047 of record JAHWFO010006451.1, on the reverse strand, counting down.
ATTTTCAGAATTGAAAGATTCCAACAATTGCAAAGCGCTCAGAGAATCAGAGAATATCCAGATGTTGGAATTTGGATATTGAAAACAGAACTCTAACGCCTTGGCTAACGCAACCAATTCCGCTGAGAAGATGGAAAACTCGTTTGGCAAATGATAGGAGAATATAGTATTATCTATAAGGAATGTACAGCCAACCCCGTCCTCTGATTTGGACCCATCTGTATATATGTGGAAGCCATCAGGAAGGGTTTCTAAAAAAACCTTAAAAAGTGCGTTAATTTCGGCTTCCAAAAAATTTAATTTTTTCCCACCGAAAAAATTGTAGTTTATATCTGGTTGGGGAAGAATCCACTGAGGGACATCTCTGACCTCTCGGCTATGCATGGCTGGAAATGAGAGGTTCAGGCTCTCCAGAAGATTCTGGAACCAATTGTTGATGCTTCTATAAGAGTGACGGGGTGGGATTCTAGGTTTACCAAATAGACAGGCAAAAGCTGGGAGTTTGGCTCTTCTTAACCATAACGGGGGTTCAGAAGCATCTACATAAAGGCTCTCTATCGGACTTGTTCGGAACGCTCCTATAGCAATTCTTATGCCTAGATTGTGGACGGGGTCTAACAGCTTCAAAGTACTTTTTGAAGTAGATGCATACACAATACTTCCGTAGTCCAATTTAGATCTAACTAGAGAGCCGTATAAAAAAAGAAGCATCTTCCTATCCGCACCCCATTTGGTAGCGGAAATAGAGCGCAAAACATTCATGGTTTGTAAGCATTTCGCTTTTAAAATACGAATATGTGGGAGCCATGATAATTTTCTATCAAATGTCAGACCCAAGAATTTATGTGAGTCCACCACTGAAATAGGGGATCCATAAAGTGTAAGGTCTGGGTCTGGATGGAGACTTCTCAAAAAACAAAAGTGAACAGCCCTTATTTTTTGGGGTGAAAATTTAAATCCTACTTCGTTGCTGCAGGTTACAAGCTTGTTGATGGCCAGTTGCAGTTGACGCACAATAAAGAACATTGAGGACACTCGACAGTAGATGGCAATATCGTCAACGTACAGGGAATAGTTCACAGTGGATGGAAGTTGTGAACAAGCCTCATTCATAGCAATGAGGAAAAGAAATGGACTCAGCACACATCCCTGTGGACACCATTATCCTGCGTAAAAGGGTCTGAGATCGTTGACCCAACGCGAACTCGGAATGTTCTGTTCGCCATGAATTTACACAGGAAAGAGGGAAGGTGACCTATAAGGCCATACTTCCGCAAAAGTATTGCTATTCCATGCCTCCAAGTTGTATCATAGGCTTTTTCAAGATCGAAGAACACCCCTACAACATGTTGTTTATATCTCTGTGCAAAATGAATCTCATGCTCCAACCGAAGAAGTTGATCAACAGTTGAGCGGGATTTGCGGAAACTCCACTGAAATCTGGACAACAGGTGGTTTTTTTCCAGATACCACATAAGTCGGACAGAGACCATCCTTTCCAGGACTTTGCACATGCAGCTAGTTAGTGCTATTGGTCGATAGTTTGAAGGACAAGAGTGGTCTTTATTTGGCTTTGGAATAGCAATAACAATTGCTTCTCTCCACAAAGTTGGGATCTCTCCTAATGACCAAACGTAGTTAAATAACGAGAGAAGGTGAGCATAAGCTTCCCTCGGTAGATGCTTCAAGAAAGCATATAAGATTCCATCTGGGCCTGGCGCAGAATCACTGGAGCAACGAAGGGCATAATGCAGTTCCTGTAAAGTAAACGGGAGATTGTATTTCTCGAGGTTTCGGGATTTGAAATTTATGGCATGCGATTCTTCGATACGTTTTTGTCTTTGAAAGGAGGCTGAGTAATGTTTTATCTGTGAAACCTCGGCAAATGTCCTTCCGAGGATATTAGCTACCTCCTTTGGGTCAAAGTATGTATGACCATTTTCAGTGAGAGAAGGGAGTTTATCCGGGAGTCTTTTCCTATTTATTTTCCTAATCATGTTCCATACAGATTGAAGAGGAGTGTTTTTATTAATGGAGGAGATATAAT
>JAHWFO010006429.1:5096-29638 GCA_023313115.1 Rhysida immarginata | reverse complement strand
TAACGACTTTTAAAAACAGCTGGACCTAGCCGGTGCCGTTCGAGGAGAAGGAAGGACCTCAGATGTGCAGCTCCTCTCTTCCATACTACTGCAGATGTCGGGTTTGACCCTCTCATGCTATCGACACGAGAAAGCCACAGTTCTTTATTCATAAAGGCGATGGAGACGGCCAGGCCCAGTGGACTTTGCGAACGAGCACTCATAAAACACATGTTCGATGGATTCCTCAACACCACATAACAAGCATCCAGCAGACCCGACAACTCTCCAAAGGTGGAGTCGCTAAAGAGTGTAGAATCCATGGTGCAGCAGTCGCCATTGATAGTTAAAGGATGTTTTATCAAACGCAAATGCTTTCATTGCCTTAAAGATGGCTGACCATGGATAATCCGGGTGTGACTGCAAGATGTTGGTAATCGCACCCTGGTCGGACTGCTGGAAGAACCAATCTTGTCTTTGGTTACCCCAGTCTTGTGGGTTGAGTTGTGGAAGTCCGGGAATAAAGTTCAATAAGTCCAGTTGAATGTTTTTGTAAAAGTCCGGGAATCGTACATTAATCGTCACTGGCAACGAAGATGGAATCGGAAGCCTATTCACCTTGCAGAAGAAGCGGAGATGTAGAAACATGAACTTCGCCCAGATAGGAGGGGAAAGAGGAAGGCTTGAATCAAAGCGGCCATTCTAGCCGCAATAAAGTGTCGTTTGATGTCTGGCAGCCCCCCCCCCCCACCCCACTGAAGGGGATGAAAATAAAATCACTCTTTATTGGGTAATAGTTGGCATCATAACTCCACACGCACGTCATAATTGTTCTGCGCAGTTCACGTAGCTGATGATGGGATGGCAAGGTGAACAGGCATTTAGATGACAACAGTGGTAAAACATGAGTTTTAATAAACCTCACCTTGACAAACATCGATGAGGTGAAACGAAGTTTTTTGTCAAGGCGAGAGATACAATTTTCAAAAACTGGTTGCCAGTGACGAGAGTCCATATTCGGTAAAAAGGAAAATACATGTCCTAGCACTGTTACTTGGTCACACCATGATATTGGGAAGAGTTTAAGATGGTCACTAGTCCAATTCCCAATAGCAATACCTTTAGACTTGACGAGGTTGGTGGTGCTCCCCGTCGAAGTATTAAAGTGGTCAAAAGTCTCTTTGTAAATGCTCAGGGAATACGAATACAAAGCAAAAAGCACTATGTCGTCAATACGCTAGCGACCTGATGTTGATGGAAGCTGCAGGCAAATCGTATCCCCGAACATCTGGGTGGCGATGCAGTAATGGTTCTAAATAAAAGATGTATAGGAGAGGGGATAAAGGACACCTTTGCCTGACACCTTTTAAAAGTTCGAAGGTGGACGATATAGAACCATTAATCGCCACGCATGATGTGGCCGAAGGATACAGTGCAGTAATCACCGTAGCAAAAGCCCTAAGACGAAGATGATGAAGAATTTCAAAAAGAAACACATGGTTTACTTTGTCAAAGGCCTTCTCCTGGTCAATGCTTAGCACAGCAAGAGTCTGTCGACGAACACGAGCCCATCTGATGGTAATTAAGTTATCGGACATCCTGCGAGATGGAATAGAGCAGGATTGTCCGGGATCGAAGAACTCATCGGTGAACAGTTTAAGTCTTCGCTGAAGGACTCCAGTGAAGATCTTATAGTCCGTATTGAGGAGGGTGATTGGTCTCCACTGGGTCACGTTCTTCGGATCCGGGACTTTAGGGAGAAAGATGATTTTTCCAATGGTGAAGTCCTTTGTAATGGAGGAAGGATTTTCTAAGATGGAGTTGAGTACTTGCACCAGGAAAGGCCCAAGAAGTTTCCAGGTCACGTTGTAGAATGAGTACGAAAGGCCGTCCAAGCCCGGACTAGACTGGGTACGCCCATTCGCTGCCAGAAACTTCTTAACTTCGTCTTCGGTGAAGGGACGCATAATGAAGGCATCAGAATCCTCAGAAAGAGGCCGAAGTGCTTCTATCCAACTCCTCGTGGCTTCCGATGGAGCGACTGGATGATTGAAAAATGATGCAAAGTGGGCATGAAAGGCTGATAAGATGTCAGAATCAGCTTCCACAACTCCACCTTCCACCACTAGACGACGACATCGTTTAATGTTTGCTCGGCGTTTCTCCTCTGCGAATGCTGTTGATGACATATGCCTGACGTCAGCAGCCCAAGAGAGTTTAGCTCTGAGTGCCGCGCCGGCAGCTTTGCGAATCATCAAGGCGTTGATCTCGCTTTTAACTTCTTTAATGTCACCAGCAAACTCCTCCTTTGGGGTGGAATTGCGGAGGAGCCGAAGTATTTCCTGAAGTATGAGGAGATGACAACGCCGCCGTCTAGCCGCATCCATTCCAATCTTCCTGAAGAAACGTTTGATTTTCTCCTTGAGTATTAACCACGAGGCGAGAGACGGACGCACGTTGTGGAGATTACGTTCCACAAACTGAACGGACGAACCCATGTACTCCTCATCGTCGAGCAGAGAAACGTTCACGAACCAGTTGCGATGGAAAACCTTCCCTGTAGTTGATGCTGGCAATGGAGGATTCCACGACCATATGATGGCACTGTGATCGGAAAAGGAACATGGGATGACCTCCATTGTACCAGGTGCACCAGATGACTTTGTGGATGGTGTGTCCAGAGATCAAATAATGCATTTTGCTGACACAGACGATGCACATGTCCGAATGAAAAGATGTTATGTTCATCAGGATGGCAATTGAAGTCGCCAGCGATCACTACAGGAAGAGACGTGCACAAGTAACTGTCTATGTCGTTGAAAAATCTTCGTTTCTCTGCTGTACCACATGGAGCGTACACATTAAGCAGTCGGAAGTTGACACTGGATGTTGCGACGTCTAACGAAATCACCCTGTAATCGCAATCATACACATAGTTCGACACTTGGATGGACGGGTTGAAAATGATGGTAGCAACCCCTTTACTGTTCGGTAAGTGAGAGTTTATGAAAAATTGTCCAGAAGGGTACTGATTGCGCAAGCCAGGTAGATCGCAGCACTGTTGCGTGAGAGCTAATTTAACCTCCTGCAATAGAAGTATATCTGGCTTTTACATCGCAATAAACGTTAGCAACACCGACTGCTTGAATGAGGAGCCGAGGGAACGAACGTTCAAAGAGATGACCTTCATTCTGAGGATTTAAGATGAGAGAGGCTAACCTCTATCCGATGAAGACTGAAGCTTCTGAGATGGCGATCGATGCTCGGAAGATCGCCGTAATGGCGAGCGAGTCCGGTGAGATGAGCTACGCTGATGACTTGCGCTGCCTTCCCTCTCGGAAGAGGATGATGCCTTGCCGTCCCTTCTGCTACGGTGATGTCTTGATTTTTTCTTACGAGGGCTCTTAACTTCTGTAGGCCCTTCTTGCTGCACTGGAGTTCGACATTGGGACCGAAGATGACACTGGTAAATTAGGAGGAGGACACAAATTCGCTAGAGGCTGCGATGACGGCTACGATGGAGAAGGAAGAGCCGGAACTTCTTCCTCCAGAAGAGTAGAAACAGTGTTTGATGGGGCACTGGTGTCCTCTTCCGCAGAGTTCACATCGTCAGCCATCAGGATGTCACTTGATGGCTGTGGATGCAGATTTTCCGCTGTATCTGACGGAAGCGAAGGTTTCGGCGCCGAAGCTTTGGATGGAGGTGACGGTGAGACGGTCCGCAACGTTTGGGGTGGTGGTACTGATGAGACCGAATCTTGCGGCTCAGCAACATCCCATATTGACGTCATCTTCGGTCGAGGCGTTGTTACACCTGCTGCTGATGTGCCGTCTATCCTCCCGGGGGAACGATGATATTTGCCCACCATGCGAGAACACGTCTCGCATTTATTCAGGAGAGGGCAGTCTCTTTTGACGTGGGAGGACTTCTTGCAGTACCAGCAGCACTGCCTCATTCCCTTGTATAAGACAAAGACACGTTCTCCGTGCATCATAAGGGAGTCAGGAATCTCTCTTTCCAAGCGCATATCGAAGAATATGTCTCCTGTCATGAGTCGGGGACAGTCAGGGTGCTCGGGACGGTGGATACCGAGCACTTCCCCAAACTCGGACATAAAATTCTTGATATACACCGTGGCGAACTCCCCCTGACGTGGACTGTTAAGTGGCCAGGGTCAGCTTGAAACAAGATGACGGTGGTGTTGCCAACTTTGACAAAACCTAGTAAATGGGCTGCTACGCTTTTATAAACGCCTCAAAGTGAGGTCCATTCGTTATTCCGGCGAACCATCACAACTCGGTCGGGAAGGTGAAGAGATAAGAACGGTCCCCTCCGACGACCAAGCACAAACGCCTAGAAGATGTAAACTTGCGTTTAAAAACCAACGGACCTAGCCGTACCCATTCGAGCTGCAGGAAGGACCTCAGATGGAAAGCTGAGGAAGGTGATGAAGATGACATATCCGCAAGGATCTTTCCACACGGGCACACCACACTTTTCTATTCAAGAGCATAATAGGCACGGCTACGTCTAATTTATATGGTTCGCCGGAAGGACCGTCAAGCAAAAAACGCACAGAATGATACGTAAAGTTCCTTAATCTATAATACTGCTTGAAAAACGGTCCCAGATGGGCTGAACGAATGGACACTCATAAAAAACGTGTTTAACGGATTCTTCAACCTCGCAGAATAAACACCCAGCAGACCTCACCACTCTCCATAGATGTAAACGTTGAAGAGTGATAAATCCGTGGTGCAGCAATCTCCATTGAAAGCTAAACACAGTTCGTTCGAAGGCAACCATTTTGATTGCCTTCAATATGTCCGACCAAGGATAATCTGAGTGCAGACGAAAGATGTCGGTGGTCACACTCAGACAGGCCTGCTGCAAGAGCCATGATAGTTTCAAGTGACCCCACTCTTGGGGGTCTATTTGACGCAATCCAGGAATTAAAGTCACACAGTCTAATTGAAAATTTTTTAAAAAGTCCGGTTGTGTATGAGTTATAACCACTGGCAGCGAAGCAGGAAACGGCAGCCTATTCACCTTAAAAAGAAACGCAAATGCAAAAACACAAAGTTTGCCCAAATGGGAGGAGGGAGAAGAAACACCCGAATCATAGCAGCCATCCTAGCTGCAATTAAATATGATCGTAGATCGGGCAGTCCGAGTCCCCCCCCCCTCTCAAATGGGGTAAAAAGATAAGCTGAACCAAGCGGGTGACACCGGATGTTATTTTCCCACACGCAATTCACAATTGCTCTGCGGACTTTTTCCTGAAGCCGATGGGATGGCAAGGTGAATAGGCACTTAGCGCTCAGTAGTGACAACACATGAGATTTTATAAACCTCACCTTGACGAGCATCGAGGTACGAAAACGAAAATTCTGGCCAAGGCGGGTAACACATTTATCAATCACTTGCTGCCAGTGGCTAGAGTCTTTATTCGGTAAGAAAGAGAAGACGTAGCCTAACACTGTCACTTGGCCACACTATGTTATTGGGAAGGTCTTCAGATCGTCAGCCGACCAATTCCCAATAGCAATGCCCTTGGACTTCACGAGGTAGATGGAGCTCCCCGTCGAAGCACTAAAGCATTTAAAGGTGACATTAAAGATGTTCAAGGAATAAGCATCAGATGCGAAGAGAACCACATCGTCGGCATAAGCTAGCGTCCGGATGTTGATCGATGCCACAGGTAACTCATATCCTCGAACATCTTTGTGGCGATTTAAATACTGAAGTAATGGCTCCAAATAGAAAATAGACACCCTTGCCTAACCCCTTTGGATAGTTCGAAGAAAGACGACGTAGAGCCATTAATCGCCACACATGATGTGGCCAAAGCATACAGTGCGGAGATTATCGTAGCAAATTTCTGAAGATGAAGCTGGTGAAACACTTGAAAAAGAAATTCGTGATGCACTTTGTCGAAGGCCTTTTCTTGGTCGAGATTTAACACTGCAAGAATTTGATGACGGGCTTGCGCTTCTTCCATGACACACCGGATAGTGATAAGATTGTCCGACATCCTGCGTGATGGTATCGAGCAGGATTGTCCTGGGTCAAAGAATTCGTTGGCATACAGTTTCAACCGTTGTTGGAAGACCCCAGTGAAGACCTTGTAATCTGTATTAAGGAGAGTTATCGGCCTCCACTGGGATACCAGTTCAGGGTTTTGCACTTTGGGAATAGTATAATTCTCCCCTTAACGAAATCCGCTGTGATGGAAGAAGGATCACTGATGATTGAGTTAAATACTAGCACCAGAAAAGGCCCAAGAAGTTCCTACGTTGCGATGTAAAAGGAGTAAGGGATGCCGTCCAAGCCCGGACTGGACCCATGACGACCATTCTTTGCTAGAAACTTCTTTACTTCATCTTCAGTGAAGGGGCGGGTGATAAACAGGTCAGTTTCCTCAGAGAAAGGTCTCAGTGCCTCTATCCATTGCTTCGTAACGTCAGATGGAACAATTGGATTGGCAAAAAAGGATGCGAAGTGGGAACGGAAGGCTGACAAGATGTCAGAATCAGTCTCCATTACCCTACCGTCTACCTTCAAACGATGACAACGTTTCTTATTAGCTCGTCGTCTCTCCTCAGAAAAAGCTGTTGATGACATATGCCTGATGTCAGCAACCCAGGTAAGTTTGGCTCTGAGTGCTGCGCCGGCCGCTTTACGGATCATTAGAGCATTGATTTCGCTCTTCACCTGATTGATGTCATCAACAAACTCTTCCCTCGGGGAGGAAAAACGTAGAAGACGCAAGATCTCTTGTAGCATGACCAGGTGACGATGGCGGCGTCTAGCAGCATCCAACCCAATTTTCCGAAAGAAACGCTTAATTTTAGTCTTAAATTCAGTCCACGAAGCTAACGTTGGAGGCAAACTACGGAGGTGTTTATCCACAAACTGAACGAACATACCCTTGTATTCTTCTTCGTCGAATAGAGAAACGTTCAGGAACCAGTTCCGTTGATAAGTAATACCTGCAGCTGATGCTGGAAATGGAGGATTCCATGACCACTTGATGGCACTGTGGTCAGAGAAAGAACATGGAATGACCTCCATTGTTCCGGGTGCCCCAGCAAATGCATTGTCTACGAGGAATAAGTCTAGTCTTGATGACACGTTGGGCCCTCGATGAAATGTAGACCCACGCTGATTATTGCTCGAAGTCTTTGTCCATAAATCGAACAATGCATTTTGCTGACACAGTTGAAACACGTATCCAGACGAAAAGATGTTGTGCTCGACTGGATGGCAATTGAAGTCCCCAGCATTCACTACAGGTAACTATGTACACAAAAAACTGTCCATGTCGTTAAAGAAAGTTCATTTCTCTACTACGTCACATGGTGCATACACATTAAGCAATCGGAATTCAACGCCGGATGATGAAATGTCCGTCGAAATAACCCTGTACTCGCAGTCAAACACACAATTCACCACCACTAAGGAGGGGTTAAAAACGATGGTAACAACCCCCTTCCCGTGTGGCGATGAAGAATTGATAAAAAATTGTCCGTCTGGGTATTGACTGCGAAGGCCAGAAATATTGTAAAAACATTGTGAAGGATCTAATTTCACTTCTTGTAGGAGAAGAATATCTGTCCTGTACAGGGCAATAAAAGTTGACAAGACCGATTGCTTGAAAGAAGAACCAAGGGATCGTGCGTTCAGGGATATGAACTTCATTGAGGAATTAGGATGACTTCGACTGACCTGTGTCCGATGGAGACTTCAGCCTTTCAGGTGTTGTGACAGGCTCTGTAGTCTTCCTCCTCGACTCGAGGACGAAGAATGGCTGCGCCGACGGTCTGCGCAGCTGTCTCGTTCGGTAGAAGAGGAAGCATTACACCCATCCCTTCTGCTACGGTGTCTTCTCGATTTCTTGCGAGGACTCTTCCTCGTCTTAGGGTGATCCTGCTGGCTTTGCGCTGATGTCTTCGGCGTCCCAGCTGATGATGACAACCTGGTTGGAGAAGATGAACAAGCTATCCGCAGTGGCTGCGACATCGATGCTTGCGCTGGCGGAGGAAGGGCTGGAAATTCTTCCGCTGCAAACACCGATCCGGAACCTAGTGACACATTGACATCTTCTTCTGCAGAGCTTTCCTCTCCCATCGTCGAAATATCGCTCGATGGCTGAGGAAGGGTAGGAACGACCTCTGGAACCTTTGGAAGCGGTGGAGGAGATGGCATTTCCTTCTCTGGTTCTGCAGGGAGAGGCGGCTACGATGGAGACGCTTGCAGCCTTCGAGGTGGAGGAGAAGGCGGCGAAGCTCTGCGTGGCACAGGTGGCTTGTCAGATGCTGTCATCATCGATGTTTCCTGGGACAGCCTATCCCTAGGCGGTGACGATGGAACTGCTGGTGCTGCATCAGTCCTCTTCGGGCAACGATGAAATTTGCTTACGATGTGCTGACATGTATCGCATTTCTTGAGGAGAGGACAGTCCTTCCTGACGTGAGATGGTTTCTTGCAGTACCAGCAGCATTGCCTTTGCTCCTTGTAAGATATGGAGACACGTTCCCCATACATCACAAGGTGTTGCGGGATATCCTTATGAAAGATCATGCTGATTACGATATCGCCGTTTTCCTGCAGGGGAGAATCCGGATGTTGTGGATACGAGACCTTCCGAACCTCCCCGTTGTCGGACATGTAATCTTTCGTATATTTTTCTGACCTCAGCGGCGAAGCACCCCGGATAAGAATGGGAAGATATCCGGGTTCCGCATAAACCAGGTGGATGGTGGTTTTTCCAACCTTGACGAATTCGGCAGACACGGTCCTGTCTGCCACATTACGTTGTCGACAAAACATCCTCGTCTCAGTCGGGGATAAACGTTGGACAACCTTGACAGCAGGATCACCTGAAGGTAAAACAGGAGGTATACGCGTTTTAGCGTACAGCTCCTTCATAAACGCCCCCACGGCGAAGGGGCCATCAGAAATCATCATCACCATGTTCTCCATGGTGATGTGATTTAAAAGTTTGTAAAGTTCGGGGGGGAGGGTCACTCACTCGAAAAAAAAGTCAATTACTCACACGCGTTAGTTGTTGTAGCGTTTGGAATGAAAAGTTCAAACAATCGAGATTTTACTGGTTACCACGAACACTCACTCGATGGTCCAGTCGGTATTCCGTACAGCTGTTGGAGCTAAGGCAGATGGTTTTGCCTCAGCAGACGCCTAAACAAAGATCTTGAATTTGTAGGCGTCTAGGTGCACATGCTGTAAGTTTCAAGCAGTCCGATTGAGGACTGCGCAACTTTTTCAAACGCCTCAAAAATGAGGCCCATTCGCTACCGACGAAGTATCAAAAGGCCATCGGAAAAGTGAGGTGGAAAGTCTGGTCTCCTGCGATGACCTCGCATAAACACTTATATGTTGAAAAGCGTTTCTTAAACGTAAAAGAGACCTAGCTTTGACCATTCAAGAAGAAGGAAAAATCGGAGTTCAATGGCCACTTTCCTCCATACAGCTGTAAGTGATGGAGGATGACCTAGCGATCGGCTAATGCGGGCCAGCCAAAGTTCTTTGTTAATGAAAGCGATCGCTAGAGCTAGGTCCGGTTTCAATACCTTGCCGGTGGAATCGTTCATGAAGAAGCGCACAGACTGATACGAAAAATGTACCAGCCCATAATGCTGCTTCAAACGATCCCAGATAGACGTCGCAAACGGGCACTCGTAAAAAATAAGGCTGACTGTCTCGTCAACGCCGCAGAACAGACATCCAGCAGACTCGACCACTCTCCACTGATGAAGTTGTGTAAAAGAGTGAAATCCGTGATGCAACAGTTGCCATTGGTAAGTAAATAAAGTACGCTCAAAAGCAAAAGATTTCAGTAGCTTTAGGACTGCTGCCCACGGATAATCAGGGAAGAACTTAAGGATGTCAGTTGTCTCCCCTGGGTCGGACTGCTGGAAGAACCACGATAGGCGTAATGAGCCCCACTCTTGTGTATCCAGACGGCGCAACATGGGCAAAAAAGTCACAATATCGGTGATAAGTAACCACTGGCAACAAGGAAAGCAATGGAAGCCTATTCACCTTGAAGAAAAAACGTAAATGCGAGAAAACGAAATTCGCCCACATGGGGGAAGGGAAAAGGGAAAAGGAATACCCGAAATTCGCCAGTCTGGCTGCAATAAGATATCGTTTGATATCGGGTAAACCTAAGCCACCTCTCTCGAAGGGGGTAAATATGAATGAAGCTCGCACTAGATGACGTCGCTGAGCAAACATTCCCCACACGCAGCTCACCATTGCACTACGCAGTCTCTGAAGGTCTTTGTAAGAAGGAAGGTGAATAGGCATTTACGTGTTAACACTGGAAGCACATGTGTCTTTATAAACCGGAAGTTCACCTTGACAAACACTGAAGTTGGAAACCGGAAGTTTCTGTCAAGGCGAGTGATGCGCTTCTCAATCACTTGTTGCCAGTGGATAGAGTCAATAGTCGGTAAGAAAGAGAAGACATATCTTAGCACCACGATTTGGTCACACAATGTTATTGGGAAAGTTTTAAGATAGTCCACAGTCCAGTTCCCAATAGCAATACCTTTAGACTTGACGAGGTTGATGGAACTCCCCGTCGAAGTACTAAAACGGTCAAAGGTCTCTTTATACATGCTCAAGGAATATGAATCGGACGCAAAAAGCACTACGTCATCCGCATAAGCCAGTGTCCGGATGTTTATACATGCGGCTGGCAGATCATATCCTCGAACATCTTGGTGGCGATTCAAAAACTGTAGTAATGGTTCCAGGTAAAAAATGTACAGGAGGGGGATAATGGACACCCCTGCTTGACACCTTTTAAAAGTTAGAAGGTGGAAGATGTGGAACCATTAATCGCCACGCATGATGTGGCCGAATCGTAGAGAGCGGAGATAATCGTAGCGAAAGCCCGAAGACGAAACACTTTAAAAAGAAATAAGTGATTCACTTTGTCAAAAGCCTTCTCTTGGTCAAGGCTTAACACAGCAAGAGATTGATGGCGTGCACAGGCTTCCTCCATCACGCACCGAATGGTGATTAAATTGTCCGACATCCTGCGAGATGGAACAGAACAGGATTGTCCGGGGTTGATGAACTCGTCGGCATAAATTTTAAGTCTTGATTGGAAGACGCCAGTGAAGACTTTATAATCCGTGTTAAGAAGGGTGACGAGCTCTGGATTCGGCACTTTAGGGAGCAGGATGATTTTCCCCACAGTGAACTCTGCTGTGATGGAGGAAGGATCTTTGATGATGGAATTCAGCACTTGAACCAAGAAAGGGCCAAGAAGTTTCCATGTCGCACTGTAGAAGGAGTATGGAATGCCATCCATACCCGGGCTGGACTGATGACGGCTGTACCGCTGACAGGAACTTCTTGACTTCGTCTTCGGTGAAGGGACGTGTAATGAAGGCATCGGAATCCTCTGAAAACGGTCGTAGTGACTCAATCCAATTGTCCGTGGCATCTGATGGGAAGATTGGGTTGGTAAAGACAGATGAAAAGTGGGAATGGAAAGCTGATAAGATATCAGAATCAGCATCCACTTCCCTACCTTCCACTACTAAGCGGCGACATTTCTTGAGGTTGGCTCGTCGTCTCTCCTCAGCAAATGCGGCCGATGACATATTTCTGACGTCAGCAGCCCAGGTGAGTTTGGCTCTGAGCGCTGCGCCAGATGCTTTCCGGATCATCAAAGCGTTGATTTCGCTCTTCACCTAACGAATATCGGTCGTAAACTCCTCCTTAGGGGTGGAATTTCGGAGGAGCCGGAGAATTTCTTGGAGCATAAGGAGATGACGATGGCGGCGCCTCGCAGCATCAATCCCAATCTTCCTAAAAAATCGTTCGATTTTGTCTTTGAAAACAAGCCACGAAGCAAGAGTAGGAGACACATTGTGGAGATGTTTTTTCACAAACTGAACAAACATTCCCCAGTATTTCTCGTTGTTTGGCAGAGAAACATTCAGGAACCAGTTTTTGTTAGAAGCACTACCTGTAGTACAAGCTGAAGATGGAGGTTTTCATGACCACATGATGGCACTGTGGTCAGAGAAAGAACAAGGAATAACCCCCATCTGTCCAGGTGAGCCAGCAAAAGCATTATCGATCAAGAATAGGTCGAGTCTAGATGACACAAGAGATCCTTGATGGTAAGTGAACCCCGGATAATTACTCTGTGACTGGTGTGTCCATAGATCGAATAATGCATACATGTCCAGACGAAAAGTTGTTATCATCGTCTGGATGGCAGTTGAAGTCGCCTGCAATCACCACAGGCATAGCAGAACACAAATAGAAATTCAAATCGTCGAAAAAAGTCTGTTTCTCTGCTCTTCCACACGGCGCATATACGTTAAGCAATCGTAAAGTCACACCTGATGATAAAATGTCTAACGAAATTACTTTGCACTCGCAGTCATAAATACAGTTCGACACCTGAATGGAAGGGTTAAAAATGATTGTCCAACAGGTGAAGATGAGTTTATAAAAAATTGCGCACTAGGAAATTGACTGCGAAGGCCAGGTAGATTGTAACCTTTCTGCAAGGAAGCTAATTTAACCTCCTGCAGAAGAAGGATATCTGGCCGATACAGAGCAATAAAAGTTAATAGTACCGACTGCTTAAAATAGGAACCCAGGAAACGTATGTTCAGCGAGATGACCTTCATTCAGAGGATTTAGGTGGAAGAGGCTGACCTAACTTCGATGGAGGCTGGTTCGTCTTCGACGACGAATGTGACTCAGCATCCTTCGAAGCGGTGAGCGCGTCCGATGAGAGGAACTATGGCGGCTACTCACACTGCCGTCCCTCTCAGACGATGATGATGCCTTCTTGTCCCTTCTGCTACGATGGCGGTTTTTCTTTTTAAGAGGAGACTTGCTCTCTCCGTACGCCCTTCCGGCAGAAATGATCGCCGTTGGAGCCGAAGATGATACAGGAAACGCTGCAGGAAGACGGGTGATTCCCACTGGCTGTGGCGCTGGTAGAGATGGAGGAGGGAGAGCTGGAAATTCCTCCTCCAAAGGCGTCGAAACATCACCCAATGGGGCTTCGATGTCTTTCTCCGCAGAGACCACGTCTTCATCCATCACGACGTCGCTTGATGGTTAAAGCAGCGATGTATCCTCAGCAACCTCTGAAGACGGAGGGAGTGATGATAGCGGCACGAATCCCTACTCATCTTCAGTTGGTAGTGGAGGCAAAGATGGCTCAGATGAAGCGGCGCGCGACGCACGTGGAGACGATACGGGCTGGGCCGGTCGTTGTGGCTCTGCATCCTGTTCTAATGTTGTCATCTTCGGTGATGGACGAGGCGTTGGCGTAACTGCTGCTGCACTGCTGTCAATCTTCTTCGGACAACGATGGTAGCTGCCCACCAAGCGGGAACATTTCACACACTTTTTCAGGAGAGGGCAATCTCTCCTGATATGAGAAGATTTTTTCAAGTACCAACAGCACTGCCTCATCCCCTTATAGTACACGAAGACACGTTCTCCATGTAAAATAAGGGAATCTGGAATGTCCTTCTCCAGCCTCATATCGAAATATATGTCGCCATTCTGGAGTCGGGGAGTATCTGCGTGCTCGGAACGATAAATACCGAGCACTTCCTTAAACTCCGACATATAATTTCGAATTTAAGCCGTGGACAACAACGGCGAAATTCCCCTGACGTGGACTGTGAAGTGGCCAGGGTCCGCGTGATAAAAGTTGACGGTGGTGTTGTCAACTTTCACGCACTCCACATCGACGATGCGATCAGCAATAGCACTTGACTTGCAACTCCGTAGAGGAGAGTCTCTGCAACACCAAGATGGAAGGGTCTTCAGAGGCTAAAACCGGCGGTACTCCTGATTTGGAGTACAGCGCCTTCATGAACGTGGTGACGGGGAATGGCCCGTCCGCCATTAACATGACCATTCTGTCCATGGTCACAGAAAAAGGAGAAAAAAAGTCACAAAAAACTTCAGGGGGGGGGGTGAAAACCTCCCCCCGGGGCCCCCGGGGGGAGGGTCACTAAAAGTCACAGTTACGCACGCGTTGGATGGTTGGTTGCGGCGTGAATAATTTCCAAGTGCAAGAAATAAAGTCACTGACACACTCGTTACGTTGGCGAGAAAATCTAGTCACTATCGGTCTTCAGTCTAGCTGTTGGAGCTAAGGCAGATGGTGTTGCCTCTTCAGTCCGCTGTTGGAGCTGAGGCAGATGGTGTTGCCTCAGCAAACGCCTAATCATGAGGTCTTAAAATCTAGGCGTCCAGGCGCACATGCAGTAAGTGGCGGGCAGCCCATTCGGGGCTGCGCGACTTATTCAAATGCCTCAAAAACGAGGCCCGTTCACAACTGACGAGGTATCAAAAGGCCAACGGAAAGGTAAAATGGAATGTCTGGTCTCCTCCGATGACCTCACATAAACACTTAGATGTTGCAAAGCGTTTTTTAAACATAAACGGACCTAGCCGTGGCCATTCTTGATTAGAAAGGATCGAAGTTGATCGGCCACTTTCCTCCATACGGTCGAGTGTGATGGAGGATGACCCTGCGATCGACTCCACCTGGCCAGCCAAAGTTCTTTGTTGATGAAGGCGATCGCAATAGCTAGATCCGTTTTAAGTACCTCGCCAGTGGAATCGTTGAAGAGGAAACGCACGGACTGATATGAGAAATATACCAGCTTGTAATGCTGCCTCAAACGATCCCTGATCGATTTCGCGAACGGGTACTCGTAAAAAATATAGCTGACAGTCTCATCTACGCCGCACTAAAGACATCCAGCAGATCCGACCACCCTCCACTGGTGGAGACGTTGGAGGGAGTAAAATCCGTGGTGCAACAGTCGGCACTGATAATTAAACAAAGTTCTTTCGATAACAAAGGATTTTAATAGCATTAGGACTGCTGTCCACGGATGATCAGGGTAGAGTCGTAAGATGTCAGTGATCTCCCCTGGATCGTACTGCTGAAAAAACTATGCAGGGACGTATCCTCAGCAACCTCTGAAGACGGAGGGAGTGATGATGGCGGCACTAATCCCTGCTCGTCTTCAGTTGGTAGTGGAGGCAAAGATGGCTCAGGTGAAGCGGCCCGCGACGTACGTGGAGAAGGTACGGGCCGGGCCGGTCGTTGTGGCTCTGCATCCTGTTCTAAAGTTGTCATCTTCGGTGACGGACGAGGCGTTGACGTAACTGCTGCTAAACTGCTGTCAATCTTCTCCGGGCAACGATGGTATCTGCCCACCAAGCGGGAACATTTCACACACTTTTTCAGGAGAGGGCAATCTCTCCTGACATGAGAAGATTTTTTGCAGTACCAACAGCACTGCTTCATCCCCTTATAGTACACGAAGACACGTTCTCCATGTAAAATAAGGGAATCTGGAATGTCCTTGTCCAGCCTCATATCGAAATATATGTCGCCATTCTGGAGTCGGGGAGTATCTGCGTGCTCGGGACGATAAATACCGAGCACTTCCTCAAAGTCCGAAATATAATTTCGAATATAAGCCGTGGACAACAACGGCGAAATTCCCCTGACGTGGACTGTGAGGTGGCCAGGGTCCGCGTGATGAAAGTTGACGGTGGTGTTGCCAACTTTCACGCACTCCACATCGACGATGCGATCTGCAATTGCACTTGATATGGAGAGCATTCTCAACTCCGTAGAGGAGAGTCTCTGCAACACCAAGATGGAAGGGTCTTCGGAAGCTAAAACCGGCGGTACTCCAGATTTGGAGTACAACGCCTTCATAAATGCGGCGACGGAAAAAGACCCGTCCGCCATCAACATGACCATACGGTCCATAGTATAAAGTCACAAAAAAGAAGTTCACGAGGGGGGGGGTGAAACCTCCCCCGGGGTCGCCGGGGGGAGGGTCACTAAAGTCACAAAATTACTCATGCACGCGTTGGATTGTTGGTTGCGGCGTGAGTAATTATTAAGTTCAAAAAACAAAGTCACTCACTCACAAATCACTAGAGGTCTATTGAAGATAGGTCATGGTCTTCAGCCCATCCTTCAATAGTCGCTCGCTATAGGCACTCTGTCTCTTCCTTTCAAATCCTCCGCTTTTATTCCCCCTGATTGGATTCTGGGCTGATTCTGCGCCGTGCAATCTCCAATCAGCTTTCGAAACGGCCTCTCTCTTCCACCAATTGTCTTTTCGCTAGTATTGCTTCGTTTTTCCGCTTCTTCTTCAGGGGGACGGCTTCCTTTCTTCTTTCTTTCTCCCTTGTCCAGTGTTGCCAGATCAGCGGATTTTCCGTTAAATTTAACGGGAAAAAAAATTTGCAGCGGAGATTCAGCGGGAAAAATATTACAGCGGAAGAAATCGCGGTCAAAAAATTTTCCAGCGGAAAAAATCGCGGTCAAATGAAATACACTGAGGTAGTCAAGAAGCCTAACCAACCCAAGCGGTCTTCCATATTATACAAAAAAGAAAATAAGATTGACGATTGTCTGAAACAAAAAAAACAAACGAAATAAAAAATACAAGGAAAAAAAATAAGATTATCACATCTTCCAGTAGTCTGGGAAAGAGACGTTGCTAATATCTTCAAAATTGATGTCATGAACGTGCCTCGGTTTACGGTACTTCATATTCATTGAGTTCTCCAGTATCCCTTTCACAAGCTTATTGTCGTGAGTCTTCATCTTTTGTATCATAATCAAAAGGAGATCCTGTATAAACTTACCGATATGGGCCATGTTAAAATCCAAATGGATGGAAAGTTGTAATCGACAATCGAACAGTGTAGTGAAAAAGAAAGACGCGAGTGGTCCAGGAGCCAAGCTCACTTTGCACGCTCGCCCAAAAAGTAAACCAGAGGAAGTACACTGAACTGGGAGAGAAGCCTGATGAACCTCTTTAGTCCTCCAGAGAATGAGTCCCGAGAAGGGACGAGTCAGATTGTGGATTGACGAATAGAGTCCCCAAAAATCAGCAGGATCTAGAAGATCCAATAGTTGGGGAAGACGGCCTTGTTAACGTCATCAAAGCAGACATCCAGGACATGGCGGGGTCTTCGAAACCTGAGGGGACCCTTAACAGCGAGTGGGTGGTCCAGGATACCAGAAACCAGGGTGTTTTCATGATTCTCCATCTTGGGTAGCATGTTCTTCATAAGAGTCTGGACAAAGGTGCCTATGTGAGTCATTCCCAGATCCTCATAGATAGAGTGGTTGTTGGCAACTCTTCTGTCAAGTTGGGCAATGGACCGGAGAGCAACATTTTGGAAGGTCTGGAGATCCTTCCACCTAGACTTGCAAATAGAAGCCCAAGCAGGCATTCCATGAAGTAAGATAGTACGAATCACAACCTTGTATATCAAGAGTTTGTTATCCACACCAAGAGCGCTGTTTCGCCCCAGAAGTGCAATCAAACTAAACCTCGCTTTCTTTGCTTTGTTGAGCGCGTATTGGACTTGGTCGTTCCAATTTAGTTTGGAGTCGATCATGACACCAAGATATTTGTAGCTTTTTACCCACTCAAGTTTCTTGCCAAATAAGAAGAGAGGCTTTGGAGGGTTTTTGCATTTGCGAGTGATAAACATGACCTTGCACTTTTTGACATTCAGCTTTAATCGCCACTTTGTGAACCAGCTCTCGCACTGATGTAAAGCTTTTTGTAGTCGAGTGATGACATGTGCTGGGTTTCGTGCCCAGGTCATGATGGACCCGTCGTCAGCAAATAAGTAAAGATTACACTTTGTAAACTTGGGAAAGTCATGGATAAAGAAGTTGAATAATGCTGGCCCCAAGACAGAGCCTTGGGGTACACCAGCATTAACATCGCAGGGTTCAGACAAGCAGTCCCCAACCTTAACACGAAAAGTCCTCTTTGACAGGAAGGAGCGAACCAGAGCAATTAGGTCGTCAGGGAACCCGTAGGTAATCATTTTGTAAATGAGCCCATCATGCCAGACTTGATCAAAGGCCTTTTGGACATCGAGGAAAATGAGGCCACCAAACAAAGAGAGGTTGAGAGGACCGTTTAAATCAGCAACGAGCCTCCATAACTGAAGCTGACAAGAGTGGCCTGGACGGAAACCAAATTGCTCACTACGAATGAGGTTGTTTGCCTCGCAGTAGTCGTTGAACCTCTTGAGTATAGTGCGCTCAAAGACCTTGGAAAGCATGGGCAACAAGCTAATGGGCCTATAACTTGTGGGAAGAGCAGGATCCAGTCCAAGTTTAGGAATGGTGACGATGACTGAGTCCTTCCAGGCACTAGGGAAATGGCCGCTAAGCCAGCAGTCATTCATGACCTTGGTGATGATGCAGATAACACTGGGAGGCAAATTCTTGAGAGCACTGTTGGTAATGGTGTCGATGCCGGCTGCCTTTTTGCTTTTGAGGCGCTTTATGATGTCCCATATCTCAGAGGTGCCAATGACATCAGGAGAGCCAAGAGCGTGCTGTGTGTGGTCATACTTATCACACACGTCTTTGACTTCACGAGTAATATTGACCAGATCATCCTCTTTGGGCGTAGAGAATTGGCTCTTCAGTGAATCGGCGATAATTTGTGCTTTGTCCTGGTCATTGCTAACGAAATCGCCACCCTCTGTAAGCAAAGAAGGAAGAACAATAGTTCTTTTGCTTTTAAGGGCCCTGACCATACTCCAGAGAGAGTTATCCTGGACGGACAGACTTTTAACTTTGTCGTTCCATCTCTGATTCCTCAAATCCTTAATCTGATCACTTACCTTGCGGGATAGCCTGTTGTACTTCGTCTTGAAGTGGAGAAATCTGGTACGCTGCCAAAGTCTTCTGAAGTGGTTTTTTTCGTGGATGAGTTGCCTGATGGAGGGAGGAAGTTCCAGGTGGTCTGGCCGCTTGCAACCCACCGAAGTAGCACTAGCATTTGTAGCCATCTTGATGGAGTGAGTGACCTTTTTGACATTTTCGTCAATGTCACTGCTGGTGACGGGATCCTGATAGGGAATGTTACTGTCATTCATAAGTTCTCTAAAAAATTTCCAGTCCTGCCTACAACGAAGATTTATTCTCAGGTCAATATTTATCCCCTCAAAATTTAGTGCAACTGGTAGGTGATCAGACGACAAGGCATTCACTGTAAAAATATTGTAGGGTTTGAAAAACCCCTTAAGAACAGCAATGTCGAGCACGTCACTAGCGGGTGAGTGATCACAGTAGTATGTATCCTCAAGAGGGCCAATAACCGAAGTGTCGATCTGATCTACCATGTATCTATAAAGTACCAAACCACTTTGATTAGTGCACCTGGAGTTCCAGTGTGGGTGTTTCGCATTCAAATCACCCGCTATAACGACTGGAGTGGGCCCAGACAGTAGTTCATCTAAGTCGTGAGGGTCTAACTTGTGCCTGGGTGGGTTGTAAAGGGAAGTAAACTTCACCTCTCCAACATCAGCATCTTTGATGACAATGGAAACTGCTTCCATATTGACAAGGTTAGGTGTGACAATCTTAGTGTGATTAATACCTTTTTTAACAACAATAGCTACCCCACCAGAAGCTGGATCTGAAGCTTTTTTAGGGGGCCTATCTTTCCGGTAAACATAGTACCCTGGTAGATTGAAAGCCTTACTCTGTTTGCGATGGGTTTCGCACAGGAAGGCAACATCGATGTTCCAGCTTGTGAGGAAATCGTAGAACTCATGACACTTGCGAGGGATGCCCCTCGCATTCCATATAGTGCAACGTAGCTTACCTTGATTTATAACTTTGTAGGGCTGTCTATCCATGATTATTTTCTTGTCTCAGTTTGAGTGGTCTGCGGCAACGCTTTGCCACTATCCTTTAACATATTCATTAGGTTACCCAGATACCTTTGAATTTTAATCAATTCGTCGTGGTCAGCGATTCCCTTACCAATAGAAGCAGAAGCAACCGATGCGAAAGATCTTCCCTCAGTTACTTTGGAAGTTTTATTCCTTTTAACTTGTGGGTATTTGGGACATTTACTATAACTCGATGTGTGCTGGCCTTCACATCGAATACACTTAGGAGGGTCTTTACCTTTTATATTTGTGCAGTCCCGTGACTGGTGGTCGCCCGCGCACTTGTTGCAACGCGGTGACTCTGTGCAGCCCTGGGACACCTGCCCAAAACGTAGACAATTGTAACATTGTAAGGGCTTCTTGTTGCCCCTAAACAATTCAACCGTTACAGCAAGTGGACCCACGCGCTTTAAATTTAGGAAAGATTTATTATGCTCAGTGTTTTGTAAGAGGACTAGGACCATTGGCATCTCAACTGCACCATTTGCTTTTTTAAATCTAACTGACTTATCGGGGAAGTAGTTAGCGTTTCTAAGATCTGCGCAAAAATCTTCCGTGTCATAGGTTATGTCCACATTACGGACAACGTATTTTAATAGCTTCTCAGATTTGAGCTGATGATGCTGGATTTTAAGCACGCCATTTGCTTTGATTCCTGACACGAGGGTTTTGTGTGTGTCCTCGTCGTGGCATTTTATCTTGATAGTGTCTGAGCGTCCGGTATGTGCAGTAATCTTGTCTAACGTTACGTGATTTTTTATCTCATTTAGCACTTCCTTAATCGGTTTCCCGTGGTGTCTAACGATAATAGGAGGAATAGCTCTTTTTTCACTTACCTTAATCTGGGAATTTTCCGTCCTCGTCCCCCTTCTGGGTTTTTTGTTACGAACAACTGGCCAGGCGCTGTCTTCCAATTCCCCATCACTTCCGTCGGAATGGCTTCTTTTGTTGCCACCGTTTGACGAACAGTCATGTTCATCACTTGATTCCATGGACTCCAGTCCATGCACTTTTTTATCAATGGAGATAGGTTGAAAATTTTCTCTTACCTTATTTTCTTCCTTGGAGTTTCCCGCCTTTGGAGTCCCGGAACATTTTTCAAAGGCTATTCTAAGATCATTTATCTTGTTGGTAACGTCTGCTCGAGAGTTTTGAATTTCCGTGTTGATTCCATTAAAATTCTCCTCAAAACTTGTCCGTAAGGAGTCGACCTTCGCCTCCAGTGCATTGTACTTGGTGTTTATGTCATTCCTGAGAGATTCCAGCATTTCATTAAATACTAGGTCAAATGCAGCAAACCTAGGATCTAAACAAGCATCCTTGTAGGCCCTTTCGCAGGACACACTTTTACCGTCAGGCGCCAGCAAAGACACCGTTGCCGACTTCAGCGTTGATACTTTGGACGAAGCCATCGTATTCTTAAAATATAGTTGTGTAGAACCACGGGGGAAAGGGGGGGGAGAATAACCTCGTAGCTAGGTGTGTGCTAAAGAAGCCGTCCTAAGAAGGACGCACCTAGCCTTGAGAAAAAAGAACAAGTCAGGTTTAGTAATAGCAGCATGGACCAGAATATCTTTAAAATTACATGTCCGTTTAAAAGAAACTTTAGGTGGTTCTGGTAGAATGGAATGGAGAAGAGGAGAGGTGTCAATTATATGTTGATGTTTCCTTAGGATATTTTTAATACTATTGAGGGTTGGATGATAAAGAAGAACTAACGTAGGTGTGGCCATGGCTGGAGAAGGTTTAGGATTGTTGTTAGAACAGGAATTGCGGTGCTTATAGATAGAAGCGCGTATGACAGATTTGGGGTAGCCTCTTGCTTAAACATACTCACAATTGGAAGGCTCCAGGTGTAGATAGGATTCAAAACTTCTAGGTATAAGCGCTTCACCTGTTTGCATCTGGCCCTTGCAAAACAGATCTCCAACACTTTTTAAGGGAGTGAGTAAGGGCGTTAGCATGGAAGTCCTTGTCAGACTGACTAGTGCATAATCTATGGATGCGAGTTAACTGACCTAAAGGGATGTTGTCCTTGCAATGGCGTGGATGGCAGCTATCATAGTTTAAGTACTGGTGCCTGTCAGTGGGCTTCTTATAGAGATTAGTAGACAATTTGTTGTTAGTGATAGAGATAGAGACATCCAAAAAAGAAACAGTTGTGACAGAATAATTGTGAGAAAACTTGATAGAGGGGTGGATGGTGTTAGAGTGGAACCAGTATATGTCCTATGCTCTGAACAAAGCGAAGAGGGCTAAGTACAGTATCATAGCTCTCATGGATCGCAACAGCGCCCTCAGCATTGACAACAAGCTACTTCTGTACAAATCGATTATCCGGACCATACTCCTCTATGGCATACCTGCGTGGACGACTATCTGTAAAACCAGATGGAGTGAACTACAGTTATTCCAGAATGTTACCCTGAGGACCATTGCCCAGCTAGACAGAAGGACGGTGAAAAACCAATCCATGGTGACGTTCCGGTTAAATGGAAGTCATGTATGTCCGATGAAGGGGAGGGGTGGAAGTAGTTCTGTTGGCGATTTTGGAGAGAACTTCGTTTGTGTTCTGAATTGTTCGTTTGTTTTTCTTATTTGTATGCGTGTTTTGAACTAGTTTTAGGCGTTTGACGTGTATTATATGGTTGTATCGTAAATGCGTATAAAACAGTGTTGTGAATCTTAATTGTTTTGTGTTCTTTGTTGGCGATCGTAGTCAATGCTCTGTTGGAGGGGCAATTGTTAGCTGCGTTTCTGAGATGATCTCTCAGCCTCCGGCAGAGTATTGTTGCGGTCGCTTTTCAGGAAATTGTAATACGTCACTGTCTTGTTGTTTTTGTTTGTTAAAGAGATTCTTTCGTTTTTTTGTTTTTTTTTAAATTCCTCGAAGAGTAGAGATGTATTTCGTATGCGGCCCGTGTTTTACAATCGAAATGGTTAAAAAATTATCTTAAGCCATGAGATGCAGGACACGAACTGTATGTAAGATGTGTTGATTTATAAATTTGTTTGTAATAATTGTTTTTATAAGCTTTTATTAACTTTGCTGTGTTAGTTTGTTTAGGTCAAATCTTGTAATCAATATTAAACCAACTTTCCGACAAGCTAGGGAGCTGCAATTTGACACACTTATGCAGAATCGATGGCAATTTATGATAAAGAAAAAAATTTTCAAATCGGTTCATTGGTTCGTGTTCTAATGGTACTAACTCATTACTACGAATTGATTGTTGTAACAATTGGACATTTCGTTATGGCGAGAGTAAATGTATCTATTGTTTATTGTTGCAAAATTAAGCTGTATTGTTGCCACTAAATAAAACATTATAAAAGCTTGGTTTGATAAAACCTTTTTCCTCTTAACTTGTTATTTTATAAACGATGTCGTCATTTATTTATGATGTTTTTGAGCGATTCGAACAAGACTACCGGGGCCACTAATCTCCAGAGATAAGAAGTTTCAAATGGAACTAGTGATGCGGAAGCCTTTCTCATTTTGGAACCCAGAATTTTAAAAGCTGAAACGGGGTGGTATGCAAGAATTCAAGTAAACATGTTCGTTACAGCGATGGAGTTGGTGAGTTGACTTTGCTTTACTTTCATATACGATGGCGGTCGATTCGAACTAATTTGAAGTTAAAAAAATAAACAGCGGTGGCATTGGTCCTCCCGCCTATGGAATTGACTGAAGTTTTAACTAGCGTCGACGTCGAAATCTAATGCGTGGGAAGCGAACGCCACTCCGCCGAACTGATTGTTTGCCAAGACTCACTGTAAAAAGGGAATGAGACACCGTTCGCGGTCAACTATAATTTTATGTAATGTAGTCTGTAGTAGACCGGTTAAGCACCCTACCTGTATTAATAGAAGCCTAGCATTTGTCTGGGAATCTGGTCAACAGTGGAGCAAAAATACTGAGTGCTTTTTTTAAGTACATTCTCACAGTCGTGCTTAAGACACGTATGAGTATTGTAGAGCCTCAAGGCCCACTTTGTCGACGTATTAGTATTCACACTTACCCACCAAGAGGGGTTACAGTTCCTCCCCCCTTTAGTTTTGCTATTTAAAGGAGGCAACCAGCGCGTGTTGGCGTTAATGTCTTGTTAGGAATACTTGATACGGGGGTATAGGGTGAATGCATATGTTATCTCAGCTGAGCCAATATTCTAATGCTCACTGTCGAGACACCAGAGGGCACTAATCCCTTCATGCAGGCTCTACCAATAATAGAGGGTAGGTGTGCCGGTTTTTAACTTCCCGTGCAAGCAGCACACAGTAGAACTGTAATGAATATGTATATTGTGTATGAATAAAATGTATTTAGTCAGTAGATAAGAAACACAATTCCTAAGGTCAATTCCGTAGTTAAGGAATAAGAATTTTATGTAAATGAGATACTGTACTGATAGTAATGACCGATAAATGTACCTTAACCGAATATCACAGTGTCAGGCTGTACCTCATTTCAATTTTTGGTCTCGAACCTTAGCGTCCTTTCACCTCAAAACCTATCGTTAGACGCGGGGTGATTCTAGCATTTATTGCGGGGGTGGGGGCATCGCTTCACCATCCACTTGGATTTTAACATGGCCCATATCGGAAAGTTTATACAGGATCTCCTTTTGATTATGATACAGAAGATGAAGACTCACGACAATAAGCTTGTGAAAGGGATACTGAAGAACTCAATGAATATGAACTGGCATACGAAGTATCGTAAACCGAGGGACGTTCTTGACATCAATTTTGAAGATATTAGCAACGTCTCTTTCCCGGACTA
>JAHWFO010006426.1:18511-28576 GCA_023313115.1 Rhysida immarginata | reverse complement strand
ACTGGTCTGTGATTTGCTGCACTGTTGCGCTCCTGTCTCTCTGAATCATTCGTCCCAGGTGTCGCCGGTCACGATCATTCGGGGCAGCTGGACGCCCGGTATGGTGCCTGTTGTGGACTGGGATGCCTTCATCCAGCCATTACCGATACACCCTGGAGACAGTCGAGCGGGTAATGCCAAATTCCTGCACCACTGCCGAAATGGAACTTCCCATGCGTCGGGCACCTACTATCATACCCCGTTACAAAGACGTCCACTCGCGACGACATGCCATTTCGGATTAATCACTTATCCAAGCTCTTCCCACAACGTCTAATGGTTCATTCCCAGAATCCGTTACCCCTGTGAATTCGTGAGCCATGCCCATCAATTAATGTGCTTGCTATCCCATGAGTTTTGCTAACTCAGTGTAAGTTGAACATTAAAAAAAAAAGGATATCTTCTTCTATTAATGTAGATTTAGTATACAAAGCAGTCAACTCCCTATCGAAAGGGGCGTTACGATTGTTGCCAGAGGCTTTCAGTGCTGCCGTTTCGGTTTGCTTTACGATGCCAACTTTATAGCCTTTGGCAATCAAACGGCGAACGTGAACAAACAAACGATGAGTTGGAATGCTCGCCGTTTGGAAGTTATGATCCATGTGGCAAAAAATGTTCAATTCTTTAGCTGCGATCTAAAAGAAAGGTAAAACAAAAGAAGAAAAAAAAAAAACTGTCGCGACACTAAATACAATTTTTAATATTTTACTTATTTAATAATACTTTACCTCCGCATCTTCTCCGAAAAATCGATATTTGTAACCACATTCCACAAACAAAATAGCATCTGGGTGATTCTCTTTAATCTTCATAAACTGTTTTTCAAGGGGGGTAAAAGTGGTCTTTGAATCTTTGTCTTTGTTTGAATGTTTCCCCCTGGTTTTACAAGTTTTCTGTTTGGCAGTATTCTCCTCTTCACTAGACTCTCCGTTATACTCTTCGCAGTCGTTGTTGTTTGGTACATCAGGATTTAGAGCTGGTTCAAGGTCTTTAAAATTACGTTGATCGCCGGGAGGAGCTGAACTTGAGAAAGAGTTCAGTTTTTCTAAAGTAGAAACTGCTATACCGCTCGGAGAAGATGATTCAGTTTTTAATTTTTTTATACCAATTTCCTTCGGATTACCAAGAAGATTTAAAGAAGAGCTGTCGCGTTTACCCTGAAATACAAGAGTATACTTAAATGGAATTCAATTTATTTTCAAAGGAAATTAATTTTATCTATACATATCTTGAAATTTTTATGATGCCCTGGACCTTAATCTACAATACTCATTTCCAAAAAAGTTGGGACAGTGCAACGTATAAGAAGAACTCCAACACATTTGTTTGGATTATTGTATTGCCGTTTAGTTCAACGCATTACAATACATAAACGATAAATTAGGCATGGGATCACATATCTTATATGCTTAATAAAAGATACAGGTGGTTTTCCTGTTTGGCACGTGCAACACACTCCCAAAAAGTTGGGACAGCACGGCGTTTACCACCTCTCCTCTTGATGACACACTGTAATCTTGTGGGCATCGATGACACCAATCTTTCTAACACCGTAACCGGAATTCTGTCCAATTCCTGTTGGATATAGGTTTTCAGCTGTTCAACTGTCCGGGGTCGTCCCTGTCGTAGTTAGTTTTCGTTTAATAATACGCCAAACATTTTCTATAGGTGACAGATCCGGGCTGCATGGAGGCCAATCCAACATACGAATGCGCTGCCGACGTAGCCATGCACAAGTTATGCGTGCTGCATGCGGTCTGGCGTTGTCTTGTTGAAATATACACTGACGTCGTCCAAACAGGCGCCTCTTAGATGGCACCATAGAATGTTCCAGGATCTGTATATACGCTTCAGCATTGACGGTGCCATTGCAGATGTGCAAGTCTCCCATTCCATGGCCACTAATACAGCCCCAGACCGTGACAGACGGTGGTTTCTGTACCGAACGCCTGTAGCACGCGGGAATATCCTTTTCGTCTTTGGTCCAGAGTGTACGGCGTCCATTATTTCCGTAAACAATCGTAAAGGTCGATTCATTGGACCACAATATGTTCTTCCAGCGTGCTTGGGACCAATTGCGATGGGCTCGAGCCCATATCAGACGACGACGTTGCTGTCGTTTGTTGATGTATGGTTTCCGTCGTGCACTGTATAACTTAAGTTTGCATTTGTGGATGCACCGGCGTACAGTATTCGACGATAATGGCTTCCCGAAGAAATCGCGGGCCCACGTGGCTATGTCCGTAATCGCAGCATTCCTATGCGTGACGCAGTGACGTCGGAGGATCCGAAGGGCTCGAGCATTCAGAATACGTTTTCTACCTTGGCCTTTCCGAACTGTGATCTCACCACTATCTCGGTAGCGCTCGATAATATTATGTACTGTAGATGATGACAGGTTAAATCTTCTGGCTATTGCACGCTGAGAAACGTTGTTTGTGAATTCTTGGATGATTCAAACACGAAGATCTTCGCTAACTGGCTTGCCTCGACCCATCGTTCCGAATAAGTTACCTGAACGACGGATGGCAACTGTTATTTATACGGAATATAGTACGACGTCATCATTCTAGATTATTCCCGAACAATTCAGAAGGTTCCACTACTAACGGCGCTT
This sequence comes from Rhysida immarginata, assembly GCA_023313115.1. Taxonomy (NCBI): domain Eukaryota; kingdom Metazoa; phylum Arthropoda; class Chilopoda; order Scolopendromorpha; family Scolopendridae; genus Rhysida; species Rhysida immarginata. The sequence goes on along the minus strand of JAHWFO010006426.1, from coordinate 25,920 downwards.
TCTACAACGTATGTCCCTACTATTTTGGAACGTGTTGCAACACTCCCATTCAAAATGAACGTTCCGGCCACGATACAAAATGTTTTGGTGCAATACTAAATACAATTTTTATGTCATTTCATAAACGTATCTGCTATTTTGTATTCGCGAGAAAGTTTTGTTACATCATCCCTTTTTGTTTTTTCTATATATTTTGCACTGTCCCAACTTTTTTGGAAATGAGTATTGTACATTAATTACATTGCACATAGTGTCCAGTTATTATACAATATATTAATTCACTTTTTATTTGAATTTCTCGTCGTCAACATCTAACAACATCTAAAATAACTTCCAAAGATCGATATAAACTCGCTTTTATGGGGCAAATGTTCCAAAATTAAATTGAAGTTGAAAGACCTGTTCGAAGACACAGATGAATCAGATTTTGAAGGTTTTTGAATATTAAATATCCAGACTATTTAAAAATAAAGATTTTTTTTTCTGTATAAGTATGCACATTTTATTTCTCACGAGGAGTCAAAAATGGGGGTCGCATTATACAAGAGGATAGGATTTTTGCCGATTATTTGGGCCGAAAAAGTGGAGTCGCATTATAAAGGGGTCGCATTATAGTAGAAGATTTACGGTATATTAAGGTGCTTATCGTATCGTATGACCAACTTCTGAATTCCATCCTCATAAAAATCGGTCTCTTGATTTGCTAACCACCTCAGCAAACTTTGAAAGCAATACACTGCTGCCCCTCTAAGTCACAAATGTTGGAAGCCAAGATTTCACCACCCTCGACATAGAGAGCTGCGACATAGTGAGTTTGCTGTTCTGCGACAGATGGCGCCACCATAACTATAACTACAGTATGTTTAAACTAGCTGAGTACCTGGAATCGCTCGGAGAAAAATATAGGCATATCATATTTATATGAAGAAGAAAAAAAAAAAACAACACGCGAATCGTAATTATGATGAATTTAGAAGATACAGAAATATACGGTAGCCCCGTTTCGTCGTAATTGTACAGGGCAAGTCAAAATAATGGACCCAATTTCAGATATTTATTCTGTGATGTCTAATGAACATACCGTAATGTGAGGTTAACTTTGAAAGGTTAACTTTCACAGTGTTTAGTTTTCACTTTCTACCGCTATGGGTCAGGAGCGAGCGGTTAAAGAAAATGAAGTCGACTGGAGAACATAGCTCATTCTGTGTGCTCAACTATCATGTAAACAACTCTGTGATTAGTGTTCATCAGCATTTCCGTACTGAATATTGGAGAGATCCACCTACTGTATCATTGGATGATCCTGCCAATGCTGATATTGACCGTGACATGCTATGAAAGGTTTGGCAGAAGATAGACTATCGGCTAATGTGTGTCGGGTTAGCAAATTGCTCACATAGAACACCTGTGATGTAATGATTTTGAAGTAAGCTTTAAATGTTTACCTTTCGTAGCACATGTCTCACAACACCGTATGTTCATTAGATTTCACAGAGTAAACTTCGGAAATTGGATCCATCATTTTGACCTGTATACTGGGCCCCGTATGTTTGGTCTATATCTGGTCTGGCTTTCGGCCGGTTGCAACAAGGTCAGTTAAAACTAACTCTTCGTTAAAGTCCCGTTTAAAATTTTTTGCGTTGCATCAAGAGGGATTAGGGCTTAACCAGACGTTAAGTGGCGGTTTAACTTAAACGCTCGATGACCACCGCTTAAGTCCATGGTTAGTGAAGCAAAATGGCATTCCGAAACAGAAATAGATTTTAAACTAATTATCAAACAGATAAATGGATAAGCTAATTATGCAAATTATTTGGATAAACTAAATGGATAAGCTATTTGGATAAGTTAATGTATTTGAAATATTTAATAGCAAATAAATTTGGATAAACTTTTTGAATAGGCCATTTGGATAACTAATTATCAAGCAGTTGTTTGGATAAGCTAAAAGGATAAGATAATTGGATAAGCTGTTTGGATATGCCGTTTGGAAAATTAATTATCAAGCAGCTGTTTGGATAAGTTATTTGGATAAGATAATTGTAAAAACGATTTGGATAAGCTAAGTGGATATGCTAAATGGATAAGCTAATTGGATAAGCTAATTGCATAAGCTAAATGGATAAACTATTTGGATAAGCTAATTGGATAAGCTAACTGGATAAGCTAATTATCAAACAACTATTTGGATAAGCTAAATGGATAAGCAATTTGAATAGCAATTTGAATTAGCTATTTGGATAAGCTAATTGGATAAACCAAATGGATAAGCGATTTGAATAGCAATTTGGATAAGCTGTTTGGATAAACTAATTATCAAATAGCTATTTGGATAAGCTGTTTGGATAGCTAATGGGATAAGCTAATTATTAAACAGCTATTTGGATAAGCTAATTGGATAAGCTAGTTTGATAAGCTAATTGGGTAAGCTAGATGGATAAGCTAGTTTTCAAACAGCAATCAGAATATGCTAATTATCGAACAGCTAAACGGATAAGTTAATATTATCAAACAGCTAAATTGATACGCTATTTGGATAATCTAGTTATCAAACAGCTCATTGACAACAATCAGCCATGTTGACCGGAAGTTTAATTGGAGCAAAACGAACCAATCACAGTCCTCGTTACTCATATTCCATCCAGTTAGCTAACTGAGACTTAACTAGGCTTGGTGCAACATTTCCCGGTTAAAGGACTTAACCAATCGTTAACTAACCGAAAGTTAGGGTCGTTTTAACTGACGTTGTTGCACCCGGCCGTTTGTCAAACATTGCATCTGATTTCGCGACATAGCAGACTGTGACTTAGAGGGGTAGCAGTATGCAGTTGACCCTCAATTTTACGGATTTCAGATTTTCCGGACATAATTCTACTGAAATTTTTTGTACATTTTGTATCGAATTAATACTAATTAACAACATTTAACGATAATGATGTAATAATAATAATAATGGGTTCCATGACAAAACGGGACGGTGACAAAAACAGACAATGACACAACGGGACATAGGCAAAACAGGACAGAATCATGATGTTTCAAATCATTGATTCATCGTCACACAAAATCATCAAGGTTTCGTTACATCGATTCATTGCCACACAAAAACGTTCCACGAAAGTTTACAAAATTTATATAAACTTAAGAATACAGTTGTCCCTCCGCAAGTCGGTATTCTACAAGTCAGAAAATTTCACAAGTCGGCAACTTTTACCAAGCTAAAATGGCAGACAATGACTTCCAGTTGGGGATTTTTGCTGGCGGTCAAACAACTGCCTAGGAAGACTAGTTTGCGGCATCCGTATCACGTGGCCATACCAGCGCAACTGAGATCTCTCGATGCGGAGAAGTAGCGGCTCGACTCCTAAAGATTCCCTTATTGTGCTGCTGTACACTCTATCTAGTAGGGTAACACCTGCAACAACTCTCAGGAATCTCATTTCGGCCGCTTGTACCCGCGATCGCACTCTTTCGATCAATACCCAAGCCTCGTGAGAATGGGGACAAAGATAGATTTGAAGACTGAGAGCTTGGCTTTGTTACCCAGCTCGCGTTTCGTTACCACGGATCGCCACAGTTCACGTCTGGCACAGCTTGCTGCACCGATCCGAGCATCCAATTCTTTCTCCTGCCGTCCATCACTCGTGAATGCAATCCCGAGATACTTGAATTTCTCCACCTGTCTCAATGAGGCTCCCCTAACATGGAGAGTGCACTGAGCAGGCTGTCTTGAAAGGCTATGCAAAATTGACCAAATAATTTGAAGGGCTATGAAAGTCAATTATAGAAATTAAGATGCAAATTAAAATAATCTTGCTCTCTTCGAGCTGTTTATTTCCCTGAAATTGGAAGTGGCAACCAATTACAGAGGAACCCTTTGCATGCATAAGCAGCTACATTTTCCTTTACAAAACTTAAAATAAACAGTGAACGTTATGTGGACAGTCGATATATTAAACTTAATGATAAATAAATACTCTTTAATCTCAACAAAGATTAAGTTGAAAAAATACAACCTGGTAAATCTGGAAGCGCTTTTCGAATGCCCTGCATTCATCATTCAGTAGTCTGAAGTCGATACTCGAGGAAGCCTACAGCGAATTCGAGGAGGTCTGGAAGATCTGACTTTAGAATGAAAAACGTTGGGTATATATGAGGGTGGGCTGAAAAGTAATGCCTCCATGGCTGTAACTTTTTTATTTTTTAACCGATTTTCAAAATTCTTTTTGTATCTGATATTCACATTTCTCCTCTATGTAATGCACTATTCACTTTTCGACATAGTCCCCATCCCTTTCCACGCATTGTACCAACGCGTGACTAGTCGGGTGAACCCGTCGGAGAGGAATTCCGGGGTTGTCGTCGACACGAGGATTGAATGGCAGCTTTGGTTCCTCTTCTGCCCGCACACGATCGCCACACACTCAGAGCGGGTTGCAGCGCCTACAGTTCAAAGATGAAAAACTGCAGTTCAAAAATGAAAGACTGCACCTTGCGACTTTCACCACTTCCCAAAGAGGAAAGAGCACCTTAAGGGGCATGAGTTGCGTTCTGACGACGAGGTGAAACCTGCCGTTCGGTCTTGGTGACAACCCCGGAATTCCTCTCCGACGGGTTCACTCGACTAGTCATGCGTTGGTACAATGCGTGGAAAGGGATAGGGACTATGTCGAAAAGTGAATAGTGCATTACATAGAGGAGAAATGTGAGTATCAGATACAAAAAGAATTTTGAAAATCGGTTAAAAAATAAAAAAGTCACAGCCATGGAGGCATTACTTTTCAGCCCACCCTCGTATAATGAATGAAAACAAATCAAAAAATCGGTCAACCATATAAAAGTTAACGATTGGGTAGTTTGGAAGCCCATTTGATTAGAGAAGACTCCTCTATTGGCCCCATGTCCGCGTTTCATAGCCGTTCTTTATCTACACTGTGAACCAGATTTTCCGAACCAGATCAAGAATTTTCTACAAAACCCAAAAGACAGAATCCCACCACTGCAGAAGTCAGGAATTTACAAAGCAACTTGTTCCAATTGCCCGATGTTTTATCTAGGGCAAAGTTTTCACAATATACAGACCCGATTTAAGGAAGATCTAGCACACAGAAAATACGGAAGTGGTCAATCGTCAATAGCAAACCATTCAATAGAAACCAGCCATGATTTTTCTTTACAAAATGTTAAATTGATAAAATCGTTAAATAAAAAATACCCGTTGGACGCTTTCAAATGCTTAGCCATTCACAGTGCAGATAAAGAACGGCTATTCAACGTGGACATGGGGCCGATAGAGAGATCTTCTGTAATCAAACGGGCTTCCAAACTACCCAATCGTTAACTTTTATGTGGTTGACCAATTTTTTAATTGGTATTTTCGTTCGTTATATATGCCCAGCGTTTTTCATTCTAAAGTCAGATCTTCCAGAATTCCTCGAGTATCGACTTCAGACTGCTGAATGATGAATGCAGGGCATTTGAAAGCGCTTCCAGATTTACTAGGTTGTGTTTTTTCAACTTAATCTTTGTTGTGGTTAAAGAGTAAATACTTAAAATGGCGATTTGTGATTACGGTTAACTTAATTTGAAAAAGTATCCGCCATCTTGGAATTCTACAAGTCGGAAAAATCCACAAGACGGCAAGGCCCTGGAACCGAGGTTGCCGACTTGTGGAGGGACGACTGTAATAAAAATTTCCAGTATAAAATTTAAAACTGGAAAATGCGAGTGAATATTAAATTTAAAACTGAATATACATCAGTATTGTGGGGCAAGTGTCCATTTTTCAGTTAACGCTATGGGGCAAGTATCATTAGAAATCTTTTTTATTCTTCAATAAAAAGGCAGATTTGGAAGGGTTAAGCAATCTTTATTTGTACAACCCTAGCGTCAATGAACTTCGGACACCTACAGAATTTTGGATAAGTACAACGAAACTAATTGTAAACAAATGAAAATTACTTTATTGAGTGCGCAGAGCTTTAGTACAACTGTCATATAGCATTTTAACATAAAAATTAAATAAGCGACTTTTTGTAATGTTCCGTTTTCAACACGTTGCAATGAACTTCGTACACTGCGTGGCGTCACCTTTCCGACGAATGACGCTTCGAAGTCGTTGAGGCATGCTGGACACTAACTTCTGCGTTGTTTCTACTGGAATTTTGTCCCACTCTTCGGAAATACACGCCCGCACCTGCTGCAGTGTTCAGGCTTCCGCTGTCTGACTTTCGCTTTAAAATGCTCCATACATTTTCAATGGGTGACAGATCTGGACTGCAGGCAGGCCAGTCAAGCACCCTGAAATGCTGCTGTTGTAGCCAAGCCTTGGTGTTCCGAGCAGCATGAGGCTTCGCGTTGTCCTGCTGAAATAGGCTTGGTCTTCTATTGAACAACTTTTGGCGGGATAGACGCAGATGCTGTTGAAGAATGTTTATATAGGCAGCAGAGTTAATAGTGCCCTCGCAAAAGTGAAGCAATCCTGTCCCGGCTGCACTCATGCAGCCCCACACAATCCCTCTGGTAACAGTCGGGATGATTACTTTAGTGCTTGGTCCTTAGCACCTTGCGACCGTTGTTGCCATGCATCACTGCAAAGGTGGACTCGTTGGACCACAGAACACTATTCCACTGAGCAAGGGTCCACTTTAGATGGGTTCTCGCCCATGCTACCCGGCAATGCTTAGCTACAGTGCTCATAAATGGCTTCTTCTTTGTAGCGTATAAGTAATAGTTGCATCTTCTGATGTAATGGCGGACTGTGCTTTCGGATATGGGTATAAGAAAATATTCTTGAGTTCAAACAGTCATTTCACTTATGGGAGCATGCCTGTTTTTCACAATGTAACGTCGAAATACTCGTAGGTCCCTAACATTCAATAATCGCTGCTTGCCTGGTGCAGTCCCTGGTTCTGTTTTCCAGATTTCTCTGAAATGCTTGATGATCCCATTAAGAGTAGAGAGAGAGTGGAACTGATAATTCACGGGCAATAGCTCGCTGGGATTTGTTATTCTGGAACTGCTGTATAATTTTTTGCCGTATACATGTTTCTACTGGCTTACCACGTCCTATGGTTCAAAACAACACGAATACTGTGCTCTGTTGCGTGGGTGGTGCTTTTAAAGCCTGATGCAAACCATTCTGGGCGTTTCTACAGCCTTCAGGAAAGTTCTATATGCTGGCGACCCCTTGTGTACGAAGTTCTTTGAAACCTGTTGACAACGCAATTTTACATAAATGGATGTTGATATTGTTCCATGTACACTGAGTAAATCTATTTTCATTAGCCTGCAATCTTCTGTATGCACTTTTCACTGTGTTTTTAGCCAAATTACTTGGTGTCCGAAGTTTATTGATGCTAGGTTTGTATATTTTGTAGCGTAATTTTAGTTTCGAAGGGCCCCTCGAA
>JAHWFO010006426.1:0-18411 GCA_023313115.1 Rhysida immarginata | reverse complement strand
GCATTTAATATTCTAGTTTTAAATTTTTACTGGAAATTTTTATTATTCTTATGTTTATATAAATTTTATAAACTTTCGTGGAACGGTTTTGTGTGACGATGAATTGATGATTTGAAACATCATGATTCTGTCCCGTTTTGCCTATGTCCCGTTGTGTCATTGTCTGTTTTTGTCACCGTCCTGTTTTGTCATTGTCCCTTTTTGTCACCGTCCTTTCCCATTTTGTCTGGTCAACATAATAATGTATACAGAGTATTATAATTACATTTAAATTTTTTTTTTGCGTTTTATATTGTAATGCTGGAGACGTGTAATTTTTTTATTAAACAATCTGGAAAGCAACAATATTATATATATTACCATTAAAAGGTACTGTTGCTTTCCAGATTGTTTAAAAAGTTCAGCTGAAGTATGTGTCAGCATTATTTGTATTACCTCGGAAAATCCGGACTTTGAGATTTTCCGGACAACCCTCTCCCCTAATTAGTCCGTAAAACCGAGGGTCAACTGTACTTTGAATTTCAAAAGTAAATTTGAAACGTATACAATCTTCTGAAGTAAATACGATTTCTCTCGCAAGATGCTATCTCATTTATTCTAAATGATAGAACTTACTTTAAGAAGACATTATACGAGGATGGGCTGAAAATTAATGCCTCCATGGCTGTAACTTTTTCAAAATTCTTTTTGTATCTGATACTCACATTTCTACTCTATGTAATGCACTATTCACTTTTCGACATAGTCCCCATCCCTTTCCACGCATTTTACCAACGCCTGACTAGTCGGGTGAACCTGTCAGAGAGGAATCCGGGGTTGTCGTCGACACGAGGATTGAACGGCAGCTTTGGATCCTCTTCTGCAGCACGATAACGCCCGTCCGCACACGATCGCTACACATCAAAAGGGATTGCAGCGCCTACAGTTCAAAGATGAAAAACTGCAGTTCAAAAATGAAAGAGGAAAGAGCACCTTAAGGGGCATGAGTTGCGTTCTGACGATGAGGTGAAACCTGCCGTTCGGTCTTGGTGTCGACGACAGCCCCGGAATTCCCCTCCGATGGGTTCACCCGACTAGTCACGCGTTGGTACAATGCGTGGAAAGGGATGGGGACTATGTCGAAAAGTGAATAGTGCGTTACATGGAGGAGAAATGCGAGTATCAGATACAAAAAGAATTTTGAAAATCGGTCAAAAAGTTACAGCCATGGAGGCATTACTTTTCAGCCCACCCTCGTACATCTAACAAGTCATTAAATGCATAATCGTACCGTAATTTTTTCCTTCTGTCCAGATTCCGTTCCTGTTGCAGTTAATAGTTTATCAAAAGTGCTTTCATTTTTTATAACGGGCTTGGATTGGAAAAACTTAGATATAGTCGTTTGCTTTATATTATTTTGTGGTGATGAAGTCGATAAATTTCGCAACTTAGACAAATTACAAGATTTGGGCATCTTGACACTCTCACATAAGAAGAAGAAGAAAAAGAAGAATTGTTTAAAATATCTCGCAGTTATTCTTAATTTTTTCTGTTCATTGTTCTTCAATCATTTCAAAATTCTATAAGTATTAAAACTTCTATAATATAATGAATCGTTCTTCTGTCTTCGTGCGTGTGACCTAATCATTTAGGAATATAAATCTGTTCTTCCGTCATAATTGGCAGCACAAGGAAGTAACATTAAAAATCTGTAAGCAAAAAAGGAAAAAAAACAATTATAAACTTTCAAAATTAAAGGGGGGGGGTTACAACATTATTTCGAAATCCATTAGATGTTATAATACGAGGGTGGGCTGAAGAGTAATGCCTCCAAGGCCATAACACTTTTATTTTTTTACGAATTTAAATTATTTTTTTTCAAATGATGGCTTATTTTGTTCTCTTTTCAATGCATTATTCACTTTTCAACATAGTCCCCATCTCTGTCCACACACTTTTGCCAACGTGACACTAGTCGTGACATCCCGTCGGAGAAGAAGTCCTTTGGTTGTTTTCGACACCAGGATCGAATCACATCTTTCAGCTCGTCATCAGAGCTGAATTGATGTCCTTTAAGCGATTCTTTAAGTTTTGGGAACGAGTGAAAATCGCTGGGAGCGAGGTCAGGGCTGTACGGCAGATGCGGTAGAACCTCCACGAACTTCAGTCGCTGCAACCCTTCTCGTGTTTCTCGACTCATGTGTGGACGTGCATTGTCGTGCTGCAGAATAGGGCCCATACCCTTGCGAACTCGGAGCAACCGGGCGCGAAGCTTCTCTAGCGTTTGCACGTACTGTTTTGAGTCGATCGTGGTTCCTGGTTCCAAGAAGTCAAGGTGGACAACACCCTGGAAGTCCCAAAAGATTGTCAACATGACTTGACAACCCTGAACTTTTTGGGACGTGGAGATGTTGTATGGCGATATTCCAACGATTGTCGTTTGTTCTCTGGGTCAAAACGATGTGCCCACGATTCATCCCCCGTGAGAATGCGCTGCAGAAAAGCCTCACCCTCACGCTCGTAATGGGCCAATAGATCCTGGCAAACGTTGTTTCTCTTCTTTTTGAGTTCAGGAGTGAGCATATGTGGTACCCAATGAGCACACACCTTACGATATCCCAGCAACTCGGTTATGATAACGTGCACTCTCTCCTTGGAAATTTGGAGCTCTGTAGCGATGTCATATTGCTTAATTCGGCGGTTGGAACAAATCATTTGATCGACACGAACTCGATTTGCTCGTCTGTTGCTGTGATCGGTCGTCCACTGCGGGGTCGATCAGCTAGGCTAGAGCTTGCCGGGTTTCGTTCTTTCACTAATCTTGCCCATTTTCTCACTGTACTGACGTCAAAAGTTGCATTGCCGTATACAGCTGTCATTCGGCGATGAATTTGGACAGGATCGCAACCTTCAACTGTCAAAAACTCAATCACTGCGCGCTGTTTCAACCTGACTTTCATGTAGGTCGCCATTATGTTTCATTTTCAGCACACCTACACCATCTAGTGACATAAAGTGTTTTTGAAAGAGAACAAAAGTCGTTCTGCATCAGTCAAACAAACTTTATACCAATAGGAATCCAGCAAAAATTATAAAATCACATTCGAGTCTTTTATGTTTATGATTTGTCAAAACATAGTAAGAAGTGCGAAGAAACATTAAACGCAAGATCCACTTGACCACAAAAAGTTGACAATTTATTTTAGTTGTGTATATCTTCTATCTCCTGTTTCTTCACACTGTCATGAACCACTGTCAACCCCAGAGGTTCATTTCTATTTTTTTTTTATCGTAAGAAAAATTTATTTAATAGCCTATCTAATTAAGTTCTTCTCACTATCCTCCGTCTTCGCAATTCCACAACCTGGATTTGAGCCAGGGACAATGAGCAACCAGCTAAATGATGACGAGCTGATTCAAAATTTGTGGTCCCTGGTTAGAATCCGGTCATGTAAATGAACTTGAAAGTTAAAAAAGATAAAGACACTTAAAACTGCTATTATATTGCGTGATTTGTTCAGTTGCAGTTGATGTTGGACAAAGAAAAACGTGATGGTCAAACATTTCAAGCAAATCCAGCCTGGACAACTTATTAATTGAAAAACGGAAGGAAAAATTCTGTGACCTGGGTTCGAACCAGGAACCTCGGCTGTCATGGCCGACGCCTCTACCAGTTGGGCTATCGCAGACACCCAGACAGCCCTGCTGTCATGGCCGAAAGCCCAATGGGAGGCAGGCACCTGGCTCACAGCTCGAGAATCGCTCCTATCCAACCATCAAAAAGTTTGTGGAAATCACAGATAAATTAAATAATATATGATACAACCTGTGACAATAAAGTTCGGTGAATGACGTCAAATTGCTAACGGTCGTCAGAGTGCACCATCGTCGTATCCTGCCTCAGACAGGTCGAGACATGTTTAAACAAATTTGAGAGAATCAGCGCTGCGAGTGTGTTTATTGTGTTTAAACAGGACATTCAAGAGAGAAGGCTTAGTACGCGCGGTCGAAACCCAAAATGGATCAGCGAACGAAAGAGACTCGTGAAATGATGACAACAGTTTACAAAGAAAGTGCTATTACTTTGAAGTGTGTTTACGAGTGGTTTAATCGGTTCAGAGAGGCTGGAACACCGTAGAAGATGCCCCCCGAAGTGGCCAATGTTATGACCCAACTGAAGGCTATCCCTAAAAACGACTACGCCAGGAGTTTCCAGGACTTGTACAGGCGTTCCCAGAAGTGCATTACCATCGACGGGGATTACTTTGAAGGATAGTAACTGCTGTTTCAGGTAAGCGAGCAATCCACTCTCAATATGCCGTCATTCACCCAACTTTATTGTCACAGGTTGTATTATAACTGGTAGAGGCGTCGGCCATGACAGCCGAGGTTCCTGGTTCGAACCCAGATCGCAGAATTATAGGCACTTGACTTTCTTGCCACAACAAACAGAAAATGCTTATTTTGGTCCCCTCTACCACACTTTAGAAATTTTGCCAGGTATTTTCCAAACACCCTGTATTTATTTTTTCTACATTTTTTTTTAATGTGTATATAGGAATTTGTAAGCTCATAAAAAATATGGAAAATTAAAATCATGGAAGAAAAAAAAAAAAAAAAAAAAAAAAAAAAAATTATTTTGCAACTCCAAAAGAATACAAAAAACATTTGCCTTGTGAGTAGGAACCGTCACTGCTATTAGGATGGGCATATGTGGTGGAGGGAAAATAATATGTAAATAGTTGAAAGGATTGAGGTTAACCTATATTCAATCTTAACCGATTTAGACTATATATATACGCAGGTAATGATATTATAAATGAGTTACCTGTTCATCAATAACAAGAGAGCTTAAAAAACAAGGGGCAATTCAAAATTTTATCTCCCGCTTAAATGTTGAGGAAAAGGAAAACTTACTCTTGCTTGTTTACAAAGAGATCACAATGCTTAGAAAGTAGATTGAAAGATCATAATGCTTAGAATAAACGCAGTCCATACCATTTTCATCTGAATGCGTCCATTGATTCTAAATGTTATTTTAATCCGTTTTTATTTTTTAATTTGTTGTAAAATTTCTCTCTCTCCACACAGATTAAAGCAAGGTTAGAAATGTTGAGGATGACGATTTCGCCACCAGGGGAAATTTTATTTATTTATTTATTTATTTATTTTTTTTTTTTCTTGAAACATCACTTTAAAAATTGAAGTTATGGTTTTGAAAATTCAGAAAGACGGTGTCTTTCATGTAGTTTAATGCCTATCGATGCTTTTACGTTAAAAACTGACATTTTCTTTTACATTCCCATCGCACCAGTCGCCTCGAAATACGAAACGAAACCGAAACTTGAAAAGATGAATTCAAATCACGGTCTATCATGCAATGACGTATATTAAAGAATTCTTTTATATAGAATTTAAAAAAATAATTCTCTAATATACGTCATTGTATTCATGGTCATCGAGCATCGGCTATTTTCCATTGTTTCGAGAAGCTCGATGACCATGGATCGAATCAGGGCCGACCGTGATCTGCGTTAGAGATTTTTCATTGAAACTGAAACTGAAAGCCATGATTGAAGTTTAGTGCATGTTGTAGGAATGTTATGGGTGTTCTGCACGCTGTTCAGATTACAAAGGTGTGTATTTTGTATCAGCCATGCAGACTGCTTTGTGTAATGGTGTGTTGTTTAGAGTAAAAGAATTCTCTGAGTGACTGAGTCTGTTTCTGGTAGTTGCATGTGATGGTGCTTTCTGTGCTTTGTAAGCAGTTTAGGTTGTTTCCTTTCAAGTCCTCATTTCTAATCCTGTCTGCTCGTGTCACTCCGCACATCCATCTCAACATTCTCATTTCTGCCACCTTCGTCCTTTGTATATTGGACTTTTTTTTAGAGAGAGTGTTCCATTCCTTATAGCATTACAGGTCTCACTACCATCCTGTTGACTTTGCCCTTTAGATGCACAGGGATCTTCTTATCGCAGAGGACTCCAGAGACTTCTTTCCAATTTTTCCAACCTGTCTGCATTCTGCTAGTCACTTCCCTACCCGTCTCACTCCAATCATCAACTGTCGAACAAAGGTATCTGAAGTTGTCAGTTTTCCTGATTGCTGTCTCCATCAGTTTCAGCTCCTCGTTTTTCTGGGCCTCTATGTTGCAGGCCATGTCTTCCTTCTGCTGATTTTCAGTCCCCTGTCTTCCAGAGCTTTCCTCCAATCCTCTAGCTTTATACGACCTTTGCTCTAGATCTTGCACATAAAACTACATCGTCCGCATAGAGCATGTTCCAAGGCGCTTCTTCCCCGTCTTTCTCCTTAGCGGAGAACTTAAAATACTGTGGAGTCTGCTTATGAGTGAATCATCGGTTGCTTGTGTGCACTGTGAAGTCAGCAGCTACATTCTTTCCTCTTCGTTTTATTGGTTTTAATTACCGTTAAAGGACAGCTCTGCGGTTATATACAATTTTATTTAAATACAATTGCGGTTATATACAATTAATAGCCTAACCTATTAATAACATCACGGCATATGTAAAGGATTTTAATTCAAACTCAAATGTGTGAATAAACGTAAATAATACTAGTCAACACACTTTTTGTGACAAAGACCACAGATAATGTTCTTACTTACTTTTCAAAGCCGCTTATCCGTTAGGGTCGCGGGGGCAGCAGCCCTATGGAGAATCTCCAGCGATCGCGATCTTCCGCCATCAGGCGCATGTCCTCCCTGGTAATATCCAAGCGACTCGAACCCAGATTCTCCATGTAGTCTAGCCACCTGGTATCCACCGACCCCTTGGTCTCTTACCCACCGGCTTGGAAAATAACAACTGCCTAGGAAGACTAGTTTGCATTGGCATCCGTATCACGTGGCCATACCAGCGCAACTGAGATCTCTCGATGCGGAGAAGTAGCGGCTCAACACCTAAAGATTCCCTTATTGTGCTGCTGTACTCTCTATCTAGTAGGGTAACACCTGCCACACCTCTCAGAAATCTCATTTCTTGTACCCGCTTGTACCCGCGATCGCACTCTTTCGGTCATTACCCAAGCCTCATGACCATAGGTGAGAATGGGGACAAAGATAGATTTGAAGACGGAGAGCTTGACTTTGTTACCCAGCTTGCGTTTTGTTACCACAGATCGCCACAGATAATGTTCTTAGTAGTAATTTGTAGGTAGAATCCGCATCTGCTTTTAGATTTTTTCTGTCACGTCAAGTTTCCAAGTTATGCACATCGAGACTTCTATGTTAAAGTAATGGGTGGCTACAATGTTAAAGTATCCATATTTTGGGGCCGCAAGGAAATCTACCAGGCCCCAAACACTGAATGATTTAAAAATGTTTCATTCTAAAACAAGAAAGTTGTGCATGCTAGAGAAATTTAAAAATTATATTCGTAACCAAGAAAAATCTTAATGAGCATGATTTGAAATGTGGAGGCATCCACCTTGGGTGAGGCCGTGACGTAATGAATCCAATCTTCATTGTTTCCCTCTTGGATTTTAACAATCAATATTTTTTTCTTTGTTGAAAACAATGAAGATTGGATTGTTGGTCAGGTGACTTTTTTGCATCGGGTTCTTTCCTACCATGATCGGGTAACTTTTCTGTTGAAATTATTGATGAACTGGGTACTGCTCCAACCAGCCCTAAGGACACGTAGATAGCGTTAATGCTTCCATGTCCACAGTGGCGCAATTGGTTGGTTCGTCTGCACGGTGAGCAGAAGGTTCCTGGTTCGATCCCAGGCTGTGGAATTTTCTTTCCATTTTCATCAATAATTTCAACATCCGAGGTCTCCGTCTTCAAATCTATCTTTGTCCCCATTCTCACCTATGGTCATGAGGCTTGGGTAATGACCGAAAGGGTGCGATCGTGGGTACAAGCGGCCGAAATGAGATTTCTGAGAGATGTGGCAGGTGTTACCCTACTAGATAGAGTGTACAGCAGCACAATATTGGAATCTTTAGGTGTTGAGCCGCTACTTCTTCGCATCGAGAGATCTCAGTTGCGCTGGTATGGCCACGTGATACGGATGCCGCAAACTGGTCTTCCTAGGCAGTTGTTATTTTCCAAGCCGGTGGGTAAGAAACCAAGGGGTCGGCCTAGAACCAGGTGGCTAGACTACATGGAGAATCTGGGTTCGAGTCGCTTGGGTGTTACCAGGGAGGACATGCACCTGATGGCGGAAGATTGCGATCGCTGGAGATCCTCCATAGGGCTGCTACCCCCCGCGACCCTAACGGATAAGCTGCCGCCACGTATCCGAGGTTTGGCGTGAAAAAAAAAATCCTCTTATAGCTGCCGCCACGTAAGTAGAACGATCTTTTTGACATGCGCAGTAAGTCATCTCATCAATATGCTTTGTCTGGATATTAGCCATGATGCACTTGTTCTACTATAGTAATGGTGGAGATATCGTTGAAATGTGGAAAGCCTATTAAAAGGCAATATAAAACAAATTGCATTTGAGTCGACTATTCTGCGTCATTTTTTTTAATTATTAATTTTATTTATTAATTTCATTTATCTATTTAAAAGAAAAAACGGAAATTGAAATTAAATATAAATACGAAAACAATGTTACGAAAACGAAAGCGGGTGTTTCATGGAATAGCTAAGCGATTTACTTCCCGTTAACGTCTATTGGCTAGCGTTAGAAATGAAGTCATGCTGTCGTTCAACTTATGTGGCGACAGCTATAAGACCTTTAATTTATTAACTTTTCTGTGCCTGGCCCTGTCTTTTTCGTTCACCTTGTTTGCCTCAAACTAAGTTGCCTCCAGAAAAAAAATGGCCAGTGGAAGGGGAGTGCAAAAGCGCAGTTTTTTCGCTTTTCAAATGAGTTTCGTATGTTGATCTTACGTTGTTGATCTTATGTTGATCTTACGTTGATCTTATGTTGAAATTATGCAATAAAATTAAAAATTTCAACAGAAATGTATTATATGAGAAAAAAAAAACAACTTATAATTGATTTTTTGCGTAGAGTTGTTCTTTAATTTTGTTCTTTGATTTATCTTTTTATCTATGCTCTGCAGAGCGGATATTGATACCTGACCTAGCTTACTGAGCATTCAAAAATTAGAATAAGTGATCGCTTAGACAGTCATGGTTAGAAAGCCCTTGAACAAAGCTACTGGAAAAAAATATGGTTGATATGATGATCACATATAAAATATGCACTCGATGATGGGTCGTGCAGCGGAAAAATCTTTTTTGCACTGTCCCACTTGTCCAAAAATGAAACAAATAGAACAAATACCATAGGTTAAATATTTTATTTCATGGTCTAATATCCAATAAAGCCACTGTGCTTGGAAACCACCTTAAATACTTTGTTTTTCATTGATTCAATCAACTTACGCAACTGATCATTCTGGATTTCTTCCCATGACTGTACAATCTGACATTTCAAATCTTCAACACTGCTGAATTGACAATCATCGTGGTACACTTGCCTTCCAGACATTCTCCATTGGATTGAGGTCCGGGGAGCATGCTGGCCAGTCCATAACACTGACGCCGTTTGATAAAAACCGCTCCCACTTTGACATAGCGTTGTGGATAGGGGCATTATCTTGTTGAAATTGGATGAATGGACCTCCCAATTTCTCAGCAAATGGCAGTAGGTAAGTGTCCAGCATCGCTTGGTAATCTGCTGCGTTCAAACTGCCAGACACAAATGCCAGGTTGATTTTTCCACCCCAGCCAAAACATCCCCACGCCATCACACAGCCACCACCTTGTTGTCTCTTAGACATGAAATGTTTTTCCTTTCTTAAATCATGCCAATAAGATGTCCATCCATCTGGCCCGTCCAGATTAAACTTTTTCTCATCACTCCACACAATATTTCTCCATTGCTTCTTCCTACTCATGTGATATTTTGCCCACTGAATTCACTTTTCCTTGTGACGCTTGTTCAGTGGTGGTGCGGTTTTCATTTTCTTAGATTTTAAGTGTCCGGAAGCTTTCACAACCATATGAATAGTTGACTTAGATACTGATATATCTGGAAGAGATGCCACTGCTCGTAGACTCGTTGTAGAACTGCTCATTGTTCTGATAACCTGTCTTTTCTGCCATTGAGACAAAACATGTGGTCTACCAGTATTAGGCTTTTTCTCACCATATTTTTCACCAAACTTGATGAAATTCGTAATGACGTGATGAGAACGCTTCAGTTGACGGCCTATTGCTCTGAACGATTGTTTGGCACGGTACAGTTCTGTAATTTGACCTTTCTCGAACTCGGTCAAAGCTTTACCATGTCCCATTTTAAAAGTGACAAAGTAAACTAATCTGCAGGAATAACAAGTGTACAAATGATTCAGAGGAACTTTACTGCTATTTGCATAAAAGTGAGTTTGACTCTTTAGTAGTTTAGACGAGTTTATCATACGAGATCGGGGGTGGTTCTATGTATTTGGGACAGTGCAAGAACGATTTTTCCCCTGCGCGCAAGAATGCGACGTTTTTTATTACCGGTATTTATTTTTTAACTATTGTTCATTATACAACCCCTCTAAGAAAGTATGGAATACATACACAGTGGATGACAAAATAATATATCGCTTTCGTGACTAAGCAATTTATTCTCTCCAATTATTACACCAAGATGAATTATATGTTAATGTGGTCCTGATATTTGAAATTCAATCGCTAGACGTTATGAAATACGATGCTTAGGAAATACATCAGCATCTTCTTGAAACCCCTGCAATCAAAGAATTATGGAATATGAGATAGGTCGCCAAACAAGTTTGGAATATGGAGTTTTCAAACCTGTTTAGTATTGTGTGGGACCTCCTCTTACTTTAATTACCGCTCTGAGCCTGCTGGGCATGGATTCTGTTAATTGTCGGCAGTACCCGGTGTCGATGTTTGCCCAACATGTTTGTCAGTTCTTGTTTTGTTGTTGGGTGTTCGTTGTGTACCAGTTGCTTCAGTCTCCACCAACAGTTTTCAATGGGATTGATATCAAGGCTATTGGGAGGCCATGGCAGTTGCTTAATCCCTTTAGTTTTCAAAAACTCTACCACTTTTTTGGCTCTGTGGCACGACGCGTTATCGTCCTGGAATGCAACATTGTCATCCTCAGGGAACTGCTGTTCAGTGGTTGGGACTAGAAAGCCTTCAATAATCTCGCAATAGACATCTGCATTAACAGCAGTGTTTAAAATACATAGCTGTCCTGGTCCACGAGCCGAAATACAGCCCCATATCATGATTGAGGTAGGAAATTTCCGAGTAGAACGCAGGCACTGTTCGTTGAACTTTTCAGAACTCCATACGAAAGTTCCAGCATCATCACCACCTCCGCCAATGCAGATTCTCGACTCATTGCTAAAGAGCACCCTTGAGTCTAAGCTTGATGCTCTTTTGCCCAACTCAAACGTTGTTTCTTATGCGTCTTCGTCATGAAGGGTTTACACTTAGCCTTGCAAAAGCTATATCCCATGTCTTTTAATCGTTTTCTTACAGTTTCATTGGATACATGTATGCCGCCTCGCTGCCATTCTTTGTTTATTTGTGCAGCAGTAAAGCTTCTATTGCCCTTAACGATAGCTCTCAATCGTCTGTCATCCCTGGCAGATGTTTTCCTTGGGGCTCCAGATCGTTGAACATTCTTTACATTTCCTGTTGTCCATTCAGGAAATCGTTCCTTGGTTTAATTTCAATAATTCCACCACTTGAGATTGCTTCTTACCATCCACTAAGAGTTTGACTGATTTTTATGTCGTCTGAAAGCTCTTTTACAGGTGCCATGAACAAATATGAAGCACAATAAGCTATGGTCTCACCCATTTATACAAAGTGGAGCTTACCCAAAGTCGATTCCATTACGGTTTAGGTGCATAGTTTCTACTTATTCCAAATTTATTTGGCGACCAATCGCATATTCCATATTTAATTGACTGCAGGGGTGTCAGGCAGATGCTGTTACATTTCCTACGTGCGATTTTTCATAACCTTTGGCAATTGCATATGATAAAACACGGCCACATTCACCTAAAATTCGCCTCAGTGTTACCTCTGATACAATAAATTGCTTAGTCATGAAAGTGTTATATTATTGTGTCATCCACTGTGTATGTATTCCATACTTTCTTGGAGGGGTTGTACTCAAGGTAATCTAGAATAACAGGTAGGTCCAGTTTGTCAGAAGTGCTTAACGCGCATGCGTATTGTGACGTCACTGGAATACTTATGGCTTTACTTCCGGCGTGTGCGGTAGCCATTATTCTGGTCACAAAAGAAAACGTTTTCACGTAAAAAAACAAAACTCTTACGTTGATTTCTGAGGAAACGTTTATTTGTAAACTTACTATTTTATAAATTAAAATTTCCTAATGCCTGCATAAATAAAGTTATTAAGAAATAATATCGAAATTATCATCTGTCTCTTAACTGCCAACGGTTCCGACGAATCATTTTCGAAATCTTAACGAGGAATGATAACTAGGCCTAATGATAATGAGAAATACGTTATCGTCCTTGTCTCTGTGTTCGCTTAACTATCCGCACGTTGCACGACGAGTGAACATGAGACCAAGGTAAATGATTTTACATTTTAAAGACACCCACTCCCCTTCTACCGAACTGATATATAACCCTTTTTCTATTTAGTCTCAGTAAATTTCACTTACCTTGGTCGCATGATCAGTTATCGCGCGATGTGCTGATAGTTAACATCAACCCTGTGTTCACATTAAAAAGATAATACCTAAGTACATTTTACAATAATTATAAATTACGTAAGTCCCTTCATATAATGGCATTATTATTTAATTAAAATATATAGTATAAAGAATGAGAATTGTGAAGGAAATGAACGAGTCGTCAAGTGTGACTATCGCACGACTGCTTTCATTGCCGCCATGTTTTAGTTTCTGTTGAGGTTTCGATTTAGCGGGTATAGGTTTCGATGTATTCTAGTGACGTCAAAATACGCTTGCGCAGTAAGGCAATTTTTACTACTTCCGGCGAACTGACCCCCACCTTGTTCTAGATCACCTTGGGTTGTACTAGTGAAAGAAGGTTTATGCTTAATACGTTTATAACAAAGCTTTGCTTAAAGCATTAGAATGGTTATATGTTGTTTCTTTTGCAGATTTTAAGATGGTTCAGTTTATTTTACGAAGGAAGAATTAACACTTTGAAAAAATGTTCCAATGACACGTCTAATTAATGCAAATCCGTCAGTTTTCAATCTGCATGCGAATGTTACAGAAGGTGGACTGAACATTATGGAATGTGCCACATTACTGAAGTCTTTTAAGAAATGTATTCACGGATTAACTGGAATTCGGAATTATTTCGTCCGAACTGGTTTTAGTAAACATCATCATCATCATCATCATCATCTTCTTTGTGTTAATAATTTAAAAACCGAAAAACTTAACTTTGAACGTTATTCTAAATTTTATAGAACCTCAGCAGCGAATTTGAGAATTTCCGAAGAATTCCCAGGTTCTTTTAAGGAGTCGCAACATTACAATAGAAACATTGCAAGTTTGAGGAGCTTAACGCAATATAAGGATTCGACTTATCAGGGGAATTCGCAAGCGACTCGTACTATCAGCGACGAATTAACTAAAGAAATGGCGTCTTACGTCGGCAATCCTGAATTTTATTACAATTTAAAAAAAGAACAGTTTTGCTGCGAGAAATTTTTACGGTTGCTCGATTATCTCGGGTCATCGAAAAAATTTTCGGAATTAGATCCCAACATTTTGGAGTACGGTAAGAAGCAAATATCGAAATTGAATGGAGAACAGTTAGCGCTGCTGTTATCCATGTTAATACGGTATTCGTGGAAAACAAATTTGGATTTTCTAAAGCGTTTAGATAACGAGTCTGCAAAGCGCGTATCAAACTGGGATTTTAAGACTTGTCTCTTGATTTTAGACATGTGGTATCAACTACGAAGCGACGAACTGTTCCGAGGGAAATACGTACGTCAGTTGCTTGAAAAATGGGATTCCAGATTCGAGACTGTACCTTTGCATCATTTGATTCAACTGTTATTTTACGTTGGTTTGGATAGAGGCAGTTCTTACCACGTTTTGCTTCGTAAAGTTGAAACTGCGATGAACAAATCCTTTGAGTCGTTAACGACTAACGAAATAAAACTTTATTGCGAAGTGTGCTTTAGGAAGCATTATAAGATTACTTCGGAGAAGATTTTGGAAAACGTCTCTCTCGCTGTCGAAAACATTTTAACCAACGAGCCCGTCGATACTTCTGTACTTATTAGTCTTTGCAAGGTTCTCAGGCATGCCAAGTACGCTAACACGAGTCTATTAATTCAGCTAGTTCAAAGATTAAAGGATGGATTATTGCATAGATTGAATTTGACCGAACTTGCACATGTGATGGCGTCTTTGGCAAATGCTAGATTTTACGACAAGATTTTATATTCCGACGTTGAAAAGTACGCTGATTTTTTAATAAGTAAAGAAAATTTGGCCGTAAAAACCAATCAGTTTGGCCACGACGTCGCAAAGAGCCATCCGTCTCTGAAGTCTAGACCAAAGGACGTTGCAAGAATACTGTGGATATTTGCGGAAACTGCACATAATGTTGAAAGCGTTAAATTTTTTGATAGTGTATTAGAAAATATAGCGTTATCTCTAGAAAGAGATTTATATAAACGGACTCCCCATTTCTATGTGGATTGTTTGTCATCTTTAGCTATTCTTGGCCATTTTCCATCAAATCTTATCCGTTTGGCACTGTCGGAAAATTTCATGAAAAAAATAAAAGGTAATTAACATAATTAAATGTTGTTTTTTTTTAAATAATACAGTCGAATCTCTCTTTAAGGATATCCTCGGGATCGGAAAAGGTTGGTACAGGGTCGGAATCTTCAATTGCTTTCTCTCTTTCTGTGACTTGTACTGAATCGACAATCAAACAGTGAAGTGTATTGAATTCGGAATGACCCCTTACGGAGTTTATATAGTGGATGCCGTGCTATTACTGACCAATCACCGATTTTAGGCAGCAGTGCCCTTTGGTTTACAGGGAGAGGATAAAGTGGCTCTTTTACCCGGAGTACACGAGGCCTGTGAGAAAAGTATCCGACCTTATTTTTTTTTGCGAAAACCTGATGGATTTGGATCGCGCGTGCTTGCATGAGCCGACCTCGAACCTTTGTGCGTATGCGTGAATTTTTTCCCGCCTTTCAATAGCGTCAGTTGCTGGAAATCGGCATTAGAGGGAGGTAGTGTGTTGTGCTCTCGTCGGTTTTTGATTTGAAGGAAAATGACGGAACGACTGGAGCAGCGTTACTGCATCAAATTTTGCCAGAAACTGGGCGACATTCATGCCTAGATTTCGTCAAAGCCAAAGGAGGTCCCACTAAATTTTAAAAATTAAGTTTAGATTTACAACCCTAGCGTCAATAAACTTCGGACACCAAGTAATATGACTAAAAACACAGTGAAAAGTGCATACAGAGGATTGCAGGCTAATGAAAATAGATTTACTGAGTAGATGGAACAATATCAACAATCGATTTAGAATCGATTTAATGGTGTGAAATAATTTATTCAAATTTATGTAAAATTGCGTTGTCAACAGGTTTCAAAGAACTTCGTACACAAGGGGTCGCCAACATATAGAACTTTCCTGAAGGCTGTAAAAACGCCTAGAATGCTTTGCATCAGGCTTTAAAAGCACCGTCCACGCGACAGAGCTCAGTATTCGTGTTGTTTTGAGCCTTGGGACGTGATAAGTCAGTAGAAATGTGTATACGGCAAAAAATTATACAGCAGTTCCAGAATAACAAATCCCAGCGAGCTATTGCCCATGAATTATCAGTTCCACTCTCTCTCTACTGTTAATGGGATCATCAAGCGTTTCAGAGAAATCGGGAAAATAGAACCAGGGACTGCAGCGATTATTGAATGTTAGGGACCTACGAGTATTTCGACGTTACTTTGTGAAAAACAGGCATGCTCCCATAAGTGAAATGACTGTTTGGGCTCGAGAATATTTTCATATACCCATATCCGAAAGCACAGTCCGCCGATACATCAGAAGATGCAACTATTACTTATACGCTACAAAGAGGAAGCCATTTATGAGCACTGTAACTAAGCGTCGCCGGGTAGCATGGGCCAAAACCCATCTAAAGTGGACCCTTGCCCAGTGGAATAGTGTTCTGTGGTCCGACGAGTCCACCTTTGCAGTGATGTATGGCAACAACGGCCGCAAGGTGCTAAGGGCCAAGCACGAAAGTAATCATCCCGACTGTTACCAGAGGAAAGTTCAGAAGCCTGCATCGCTGATGGTGTGGGGCTGCACGAGTGCAGCCGGGACAGGATCGCTTCGCTTTTGCGAGGGCACTATTAACTCTGCTGCCTATATAAACATTCTTCAACAGCATCTGCGTCCATCCCGCCAAAAGTTGTTCAATAGAAGACCAAGCATCTTTCAGCAGGACAACGCGAAGCCTCATGCTGCTCGGAACACCAAGGCTTGGTTACAATAGTAGCGTTTCAGGGTGCTTGACTGGCCTGCCTGCAGCCCAGATCTGTCACCCATTGAAAATGTATGGCGCATTTTAAAGCGAAAAGTCAGACAGCGGAAGCCTCGAACACTGCAGCAGTTGCGGGCGTGTATTTCCGAAGAGTGTGACAAAATTCCAGTGGAAACAACGCAGAAGTTAGTGTCCAGCATGCCTCAACGACTTCGGAGCGTCATTCGTCGGAAAGGTGACGCCACTCGGTGGTAATGTGCAATAAACGATTTGGTGTACGAAGTTCATTGCAATGTGTTGAAAATGGAACATTACAAAAAATCGCTTATTTAATTTTCTCGTTTGTTTTTATGTTAAAATGCTATATCACAGTTGTACTAAAGCTCTGTGCACTCAATGAAGTAATTTTCATTTGTTTGCAATTAGTTTCGTTGTACTTATCCAAAATTCTGTAGGTGTCCAAATATTTAAGTGGACGGAAAATATTTTTGTATTATAATATCTCATATCAATGATAAACCCTAACTTCAGGGTATTATTCAGAAGCTTATAACTGTACAGAAACTGATATGTACAATTAAACTTGAATAATGTGAATATGTCACTTAGTGTCAGTCATTTCAACCACTTGCAAAATGGTGGACGGAGAATTTTTTTGCTCACTGTAGATGCCGATACCCCACCTTTGTTTTGCCTTGAAAAGCTCAGCGAAGACGGGCATCTCAGCTAGTAAAGATACTGAACGAAAAAATGATAACACCATAGATGCCAAAATTGAAGCTAAAATTCAACACAGCAAGGTTTTACAAGAAAATGTTTCAAGATAATGATGAAAAATTACATTGATTTCATGGTGAAAATGTAGGGAAATAAAAATTTTTCGAGAAATCGAAGTTTTTTTTCGAGATACAGAGGTTCGACTGTATTTAACCCTAAAACGGAGAGATATTTATTATTTACTATTATTCATTTGTTTTTAAGTTTATTCTTTCGTTATACAGTATTCTTGATTTTTCATAATGGCAGAAGTCAACCGTGCAAAAGCTATGAAACAGTTATTCATGTTGGATCAAAGTGTGATGATAGAATGCTCTGCTTATAAGGGCAGTAGAATGAAATGCAACTCTAAGCCTCTCTCGACTGTATTCAAGGAAATGAAAGAAGAACAAGAGAAGAGGCCCCATTTGGAAATGTTATCAAATCTGTTGAAGAAGAGAAATATCAAAGGAGTAGATGGTGTGGTTCGTGTTTTACCACACATACCAATATCGGGTAAATTGCTATTATATCTGTTTGAAAATTCAACTGAAACACAAAATGAATAGATAAATAAAATGTATTCCACATTTCGAGTTTAAATTTTTTTATTACTAACAGGAATTCTCTGCTATACTAATAAAGATGGCCGTTTACTCACTGAAGGAGATACAGGTGATGATGGGTAAGTTGTTTTTTTTTTATATTTTTTAATTAATATGGAGGGTTGATTCAGATAAAATGAGACGACTTTAAACGCCGCATATGACCTTGACGGAATGTAATTTGCATGACTCGTCCACTATTCATGGGGATCAGCTTTGTATACACTTGTTGCTGTTATTTGGGACATTTCGTGCTGAAACATGGCTTCCAAAATCACAGCTTTTTGGGAAGGGTATAGGTTTGGTCTTTCCGACGCTAACTTCAGTCTTTCGTGCATTGTGGAATTATGCAAACGAAATGTGGTATCCAAAGCTACTGTGGATCGAATAATCAAAAAGAACAAATTGCGACCATCTAATGAACGTGGACGAGCAGAGAAGCATACCAGAAACAAGCCCCAGCCGACACGCCCAGCTCAGGTGGTGCGAGAAATCCGATCTGAAGTGCTGAAAGGAAATCGCCCCACACAAAAAGGGAACCTCTTCTTACAAAAGCGCAGACCTAGGAGAAATACCCAGG
>JAHWFO010006425.1:0-11317 GCA_023313115.1 Rhysida immarginata | reverse complement strand
ATATGATAGCATTATTCTGCCGTTTCTTCTAATAAATAGTAAAAAAAATTCCAAAATGAAATGAGAATAAAATCTAGTAAATATTCCAAGGAGCTTTACCTGTGACATAGAAGTAATATTAAATTCGAGAATTTAAAGTCTAGCTAAGTTATTAGTAACGTCAAATTATAACGGAAATTCATTTAATTCTTTCCAAATTTACGTCTATTTTATTGCTCAAATATTGAATGATTTGGTTCCTGAGCCTCGACAAAACGGTTGCACGTGTTCGTGCCCATGTCACAATGCTTAAAAGATGATCATGAAAGTAGCAGTTTATTCATTCCTGACGAATCAATTGTTCTATGACATGCCATTATTTTGGTTTTCTTTACGGTCACTCTTTTAGCACGTGAGTTCGAAAAAAGGGTCCACAAAAAAACCTGAAAAGTTGATATAGCCGAGCTAAGACTTTGATGGTCATATTTCAAAAACTTTATTTGAAACAGTTAATCCGTTTTCAAGTAATCGTGCAAACGGCGACCGGATAAACGTACAGTTCAAGCATGCATTTTTATAAGTAGTCTTTTGCAAAAGCTCATAATAAATAGCGCTATTTATTCGCTCGAATTCTTGAGTAGATTTACCAATACCAACCGAACTACCCTATTTTCGAAGATCACGGAACATTATATCAACGGACAAATGGACCATGACTAACCTACTCTGAAAAATAATAAAATACTGTCCTGAACTTTAACTAACATTTTATGCAGTAACTGATGTATTACCAACAATTTTATATATGTTTTATTATTTTTCCTGTTTACTTTCCTAATTTAACTTTATTCCATCTGGAATGCAAACAAATAAATAAATAATTTAAAAATCAGTTCGTCACACACATCATCTGGTCTGAAACTTTTTTCAATGCTTCAAATCGTCACATTCATTTCGCTCAGTATCATTTTGACTCCTTCCGTTCGTTTAGTCAGGTCGTTATATCCGTACGCCCCAGAATCGATTTGACTCAGTAGACTGGACAGATTCAGCAAATTACATTGAAATGGTCATGTTCATTTCGTCCCAGAATCGTTTCGCCACTCTGTCGAATTGACACATTCTGTTCGTCACATTCACTTCGTCACTTCACGTATTCAGTCAGCTACAAAAAGGTTTATAAATTATTAACATGTAGCCGTGATAACCGTAGTCCCTTGTTCGAATCTAGATCGCGGAATTTTTCCTTTTTTTCATTAATATCTTTAGCTTATGTTTGGAGAATTAAATCCAATTTTAATTATTACTTACATTCCAATTTTGTTTAATCATTTAATTAGGTTAAAACCCCAAAAGTACAATCTACTGAATCCCGGATAGCGTTGCGCTCCTTATTTTTGTTATAATAAATCTTATTGTGTGGGCGACATAGAAAGTACACTTCTGATAGCGATAACAGAAACTGAATCGCTCTATCCAGTAAAATCTTCTGTGTGAAAATTGATTTCAAGTGGTTTTATTTGCGTTATCGTCGTATAGCATCCAAGTTTCTCACCTTATCTTATAGTATGATTCGCCTTAATGGGGTTCGATCAGAAGTCCCGGTTTTTCAAGAAAAAATTTAAATTTCGAACTTCAAAATCTAGACATTGCTAAGTCCTACCGAGATAATTTTTATATATAAAACTACCCTTAATACCCGGCATTGCTTATGTTTTAATAAAAAAAAAAAAGCTATAACTAAAAACTAAACAGTGAAAACTAAATAAAAAACGTGTCAAGAACAGTTTTTAATTAAAGGTTTTTATTCTGTTGAACAAAGCAAAAAACTTAAGTTAAACACAAACCCATACAAAACAAGGAATTAGTTAATGCAAAGCTTCCAAATAAATAATGTTCTTAGTGAAACCGTTTTGGTTAAAGTAGATCTAAGGATTATGTGGAATGTCAACACGTGAACAACCATCATATAGCTGGCCATAAGAAAGTCAAGAAGACTTTATATCAAGTCCAACAACCTTAAGAGATTGTCCTGAGACTTGTTGATTGACATAGCAAAACTGAGCTTAAGAGGAAATTGCAGTCTCTTGAACTGAAATGGCAAATTTGTGTCTGAAGGGATCAGCGGGATTCTTGGAATGAACACAATTTCAGTTTTGTATTTCGCTATGATGACCATGTCATGACCTCGATAACATGAGGCTTCATGCTTTTCATGTCTAACCTTGTTTCATTGCACAATCGTGGAAGGTCCAAGTTTCAGCAGTATGACTGAGTTCCTACTTGGAGCATTAGGTTGTGCAGATGGCATTCCAGGTGGCTTGACAAAGTTTAGAAACTCAGATGAAAACTCTACAGCTTCATCCTGATTGACAACAGTGTCAATAGAGCGAAAAGAACTTGCTGGTTCAGGTAATATTTTTAGCAGATCTAAATTAATTATTTCTAACAGATCCAGTTTGATTTTTTCATCTTCATCATTTTGTGGAGCCAAAATCGCACGCTCACACAAACAGGTGGAAGGAGTAATTGTTGTTCATGCTAGAAAAGACTTTGGCCTTGAGCTCATCTATTGTGCCAACCATCTCTTCACATGGCAGTTGATGCATGTTGAGCCGTTGGTAAAAAAATAAGGCAATCCTCTGCTGCCAGTGGCAAGCAGTTGCTGTGAAAAGTGCACAGCTGTTAAATCTTCAAACAGATGGGCTTTCCTGGTGGTCTTCAGTTCCAGTTTCTGAATATGTTGCCAGAGAATGGAGCTCTTCAAAGAAGCATTCAGCTCATCAGCCTTTGTGCCTTTTGGGATGACGATTCCCGTCTGTTGAAAGTCTCCTGCAAGTACCACAGTCACTCCTCCCATAAGACTGTCACTGCCTCTGATGTCATTCAAAGTCCTGTCAACAACTTCCAGCGCCTTGCGATATGACATGGTGCACACATCCCAAACAATGAGCGTATTTATTGGAAAACCATGGCCTTGCCTGAATTCCTTGAATTGTTAATTATTGAATCTGTTTTGGCTAAGTTCAAAGGAATCTTAAAAGCTGAATGTGCAGTCCTGCCTCCAGTATGAAATGCTGCTGCAATGCCAGAAGATGCTACAGCAAGATATGCAGTGCTGCCCGGTCTTTGCGAGAAAAGGTTGATCAGGAAGGTTTTTCCTGTGCCTCCAGGCACATCAAGAAAAAAAAGTTTTCCAGTCTGTCTTCTGACAGCATCAATTATCCTGTTGTAAGCAGTTCTTTGGTAATCAAGTAGCTTTCGCTCAGTTTCTGCAACAAAAGCCTCCAGTTCATTTATCCTTTTCTATCTTATTTCTTTTTCTATGTATGTATCTTCAATCTATCTTCTTCTTGTATTCCCCCTTTACGTGGTCAAAGAAATAAAAATTCCCTTAAAAAAGAGACACAGAATGTGTGTGGGGGGGGGGGGGGGATAAAAAAGCGTTATAACTCCACCATAACCTTGACCTTGGATCAATTTGTCCTGCCTAAACCCTTCCCAGGGTCAACCTAAATTACCATGCAAAATTTCATCAATATAGACCAGCCATTTTGGAATGCATAGCGAACAGACAGACAGGCATACAGAGAAATTTTATATATATAGATTCGCTCCTAGTAACAGTATTGTAGCGTGACTTCGCAAAGGATTATGGGTTAAACCATCGTTGATTACAAACAGATTACAAACCAGTATTGCTAATTTATCATTTTATTTCATGCGCTTGTCCTTTTTGGGACATTATTCATAAAAATTAAACAATGCACAAAACAATGAAAATGCTTTTTAAACTGGACATACCCCTGCTAAATTGGCAACACTGATGTCAAACTTAATGGCCGAGAGCTTTAAGGCTCAGGTCTTTTGGCTTTCGTGATGATCAGGTTAGGTTAGGGTCTTTTCTGGCGCGGATGTTTTCTCACTCTTATGATGAGCTTGCAATTTTCATTTGCCAGAGTATAGGGTTATTGGCCAAGTCACTTCAAATTAACTATGCTTTTTCAGTACTTCATAGATTTGGAGGAACTTCATCCTGCAGTGGATAAATAATGGTTGTAAATGATGGTGATGATACACTGCCTAGCCAAAATAAAGTCGCCGTCGAATATTCAATATGCAAATACTAAGTAGTCAGTCACAGGCATACTACTGAAGTCTTGTGCGAAATACTTCCTTTATATTGTCCTGCATTAGTTTATCACTTTATTTGTTTTGAAGAAAGATGTATGTGGACGCAGCACATGGTCGCGGAAAAGATGTCACAGAGTTTCAAAAGGAGCAAATTATCGGCTTATTCCAAGCAGAGAAAACAAGCAAAGAGACTGCGGCAATTACTGTGATTGAGTAAAAAGTAAAAAGCCTTGGAAGAAAAGATCTGAATCATCAACCCCGAGTAGTAACTGTTATCGGAAAAAAATTCTGACTAATCGTGACTAGAGATCATTAAGACGCATGATGAAGGAAAAACCGAAGAAATTGTACATTAGACCTTACAGAAAAGTTTAACAAAAAAATCAAAAGCTTATCCTTCCGCACAATGCGACGAAACTTTAAGGACTGGAACTAAGCAACTGCTCTGCCACAAGATATCCGATTTTAAGTAAAAACAATAGGAAAAGATAATTACTGTTCACCCGGGAGGACAAAAATTGGAAAATGGAGCAGATGAAAAAAGTCATCAGGTTTGATGAATCCAGGTTTACCCTATCCTACATACAAGGGTTGGTCGTAAAGCTGTAACTTTTTTATTTGGTGACCGATTTTCAAAATTTTTTTTATATCTGATACTTACATTTGTCCTCAATATAATGCACTATTTTCCATTAGACAGAGTCCTGATCCCTTTCCACGCATTGCGCCAACGCATGAATAATCGGATGAACCCTTCGGAGCAGAATTCCGGGGTTGTTGTCGACACGAGAATTGAATGGCATCTTTCACCTCATCATGAGAACGCAACTCATGTCCCTTAAGGTGCTCTTTCTTCTTTGGGAAGTGGTGAAAGTCACAAGGTGAAAAGTCTTCCATCTTTGAACTGTACACGCTGCAACGCTTCTGGGAGTGGGGATCGTATGCAGGCGAGCGTTATCGAGCTATAGAAGAGGGTCTAAAGCTGCCATTCAATCCTGGTGTCGACAAAAACCCCGGAATTTTTCTCCGACGGGTTCATCCGACTAGTTATGCGTTGGCGCAATGCGTGGAAAGGAATGGGGACTATGTCGAAAAGTGAATAGTGCATTACACAGAGGACAAATATAAGTATCAAATACAAAAAGAATTTTGAAAATCGGTTAAAAAATAAAAAAAATTACAACCATGGAGGCATTTCTTTTCGACCCACCCTCATAGATGATGAGCGCATCAGGGTAAGAAAAGAACCGCACTATCCAAGCCTGTGGAGACTGCGATGATCTGGGTTTGCTTCTGTTGCTCTGGTCTGTATTCTGCAATGTTATGCAGCCGAGTGTCTGAATCTGCTGGATGACCAGGTCATTCCATTCTTGAACGAGTTTCTTTTTTCTGATCGAACTGGAGTGTTCCAGGAAGACAACGCCAGGATACACCAAACTTGAATTCCAATTGATGGTGGTTTTTCCCTCTGAAATTGACTTAAAAACTCATGATTCGAGAAAATACAGTACATTGAAATTTAAAAAAATGCTTCTTTACATGTGTCCCTATGTAGATAATTTTGTGCAGCTAACTACTCTGAAACGGCAAAATAAAGAACCGAAGGAAACTAATACACTGTTAGAGGGAGCCTTAAACTTATGAAAATGGGTTAAGTCTTTTATGATATAATTTTGTTAAAAAAAATAAAGAAATGTTGTAGCATTTATTTCAGCGAATAAAAGTTAATAGAGCCACTATAGGCAGAGACTCCTTTCATTGAGACGAATAATACATTCTTCAATAATTCGTTGGATAGTCCCCTCAAATGTATCTGCATCGTCATCAGTCCTTCAACATTTGTCATAGATGTTTACAAGGCAGGGTAATCATTCTTTTTAAAATTATGCCAGGTGAGTTAAAAGTCTGTTACCCCCTTCCTATCTTGGATACCAATGTAGTTACGCAAATTCCAATACAAAGAATGATTGGGAACTGGAGGGTGCTCTAGCTGATGGAGGACCTTTCATCATCTCAAATATGCAAATTAAGGCACATTTAAATTCTATCTCGAAAACCGTAAGAGATACACAAAAAATTCTAATTGCACATTTGTTCAACAGCAAATTCCAAACAAAACAAAATAAAAGTTCACCAAAATCCGATGAGTTGATCACTCACAATCCTCATTGCAAGCTCATTGGACGACTTCAATGTGGCATACAGAACAGGTCGAGTTGACTGCGAGACAAAATGATTCTAGGACAGAGTGAATGATGTGACGGGAAGTGATTCTGGGACAAAGTAATGATGTGACGAAATGATCTGATAACGTTTTTGTTTCGAGTTTGTTTGTTTTATAAAACGCTAAAACTTTCCTCCTCAGTTTTCCCATCGAATAGGGTAGACCCAGTGACGTGATGTTATTTTAACTGAAGAAACAAAACAAAACGCGAACTTCTACCACAGAAATTGCTGAGAAATTTCGACAGTTTTCGGTCGATAAGTCGCTCGCCGATAAGAATTTCTCTTTAAGGGTTTTAAGGATTTCTTCAGTTGAATGCGAGCTGAGGAGCATAACAATTTTCCTCCCCTCGGAAAGAATGGGATAGTCTGAACATAGATGAAACAAAGCCAGCGAAATCATAAACAACACGATTCGTTCGTTCATTATAATCTTCGGTCGCATGCAGAGAAGCAGGAAACTTACAAGTTTTGATTTCCGTGGTCAAATTCCAAACTCGATTCTCTAATTTTGTCATAAATCACTTTCTCATTCAGTCAGCTGAACGGATCCAATTTGTCACATTTATTTCATTGCAATAACTCAGGCCAACGATGAAAAATCATCTTGAATGAATTTCCCTTATTCTTGTGGGGGTTTTTTTTTTTTTTTTGTGCGCTGAATCATCTGCTTTTAGATTTTTTCCTTCACGTCAGGTTTCCGAGTTACGCTCATAGGGACTGACACGTAAAAAGTAATTGGCGTGAAGAGAAGCGGCTGCAATGTTAAAGTATCCATATTTTTGGGCCACAAGGAAATTTATCAGGCCCCAAACTCTGAATAATTTAAAAGTGTTTCATTGATAAACAAATCTGTGGGTGAGGGAAAACAAATCCGAGATTCAGATTCAGCACAAAAGAAAGCGTACGAGAATCAGGTCTTAACGTTACAAATGAATTTTAAAAAATTTTTTTTTTTGTTGGCCTGTGTAATTCAAACCTTTCTTTTTGTCACAGATTTACTACTTCATTACTCAACAAGAACATTTTGTTTGTTATTATCAAAAATAAATTTGTTATGTTCAAATGCATAGAAATTAAATTCAATTTTAAATTAAGACTAAAGCTACACAAATATATTTTTATATATTTATTTATTTTTTTGGAAAACTACAATTTTTAATTCTACAGGGTGACCCAAACTTATCCAGCATAATTGTTTAGGAACATTGTATGGTTCAAATGGAACAAAAATGTCCTATAAACATTATAACTGGTTTCGATCATGTGTGAGACATCGACGTCTGAACGATCCTGTCTCCCTGAGGACTTGGTGTACCCTCAAAAACACCTCTCGATGTGGATGGTGCCTATGAGAAAATGCATCCGCGTACAACTTGCTGGCTTCTGCAGCGTTACCAGCAGTAAGCCCATAGTAAAAATGAATATTCGCAAATTCTTCTTTTGTGAAAGTAAACACCATAATGAACTTCGACACTGTGTTGCAGAATATGAGCAATTGCTCAAATCAACGGCCAAGTCAATGAAATACCTTTCACACGTGTTACGACGATTCCTCTTCCTGTTTGGCATGCAAAACAGGAACAGTATTTTTAAGAAAAAATAGGTAAACCTACGTTTTTTTTCTAAGAAAAGACTCTAAATAAAAGAAAATAGACAAACGTCGATATCTCACACACGATCGAAACTAGACGTAATGTTTATAGGACATTTTTTGTTCCATTTGAACCATACAATGTTCCTAAACAATTATGCTGGGTCACCCTGTATAAATCATACCCAGGAATCTAGGAAGTCAGCCTCTGCAACAGCCTAGCGCGAATGCCCTATTCTTTAACATGGGAACACGAATTTAAGCGGCTCTCACAAAAATGTTTTAATAGATATGAGCACACAAGGAAAAACGTAATTGCATTCGAGCTTTTTCTTTCGATTGGTGCGTTTTTCATGCCCGTACGATTAAAACTTGATTTTATAGCAGGTGTCTGAAATTTTTTTGCATAGTTTTAGCTTTTAACCTTTAGTCTATGGTGAAAAGTTCAACACTCGCATCAAAAAGAATTTATTTTTCCTGAACGAAAAGGCAGCGCCAAAAGCGTATTTTGTCACTCAATATAAACATTTCAAGGAAAATTTCCGTTATTTTTAAATGGAAAATTAAACGTTATTTGAAGTTCCAAAATCGTTTTATTTATCAAATTTATGCATAATTCTCATTATTACTGATCGTTAATGCGCATGGCTGAAACTATCTCAACTTCCGCTTTTTCTAGTACCTTAAAATGGACGCCCGCAGAACTGGTCGTCGCGATGCGGCGATTAAATTGAAATTTTGGAAGACTGATTAAAGAAAACATGTTGTGACATATTAAAATATATCACTACATATTTGGGATTATTTTCCCAAATATGTGTAGTTTAATTAATCTTACGAAAGGGGAGGCGGTGGAGAACTGATGACGTGCAACACTTTGAATGGAAATTTATGAAACAATGCATTCCAACGCAACTGCACACAATTTTTTATGTATTGTTTCTTATAGTATAGAATAGTCAGTATTTATTGTTCAGTGGTTTTCATTTAATGTATAGATTTAGTTAGTAAGACAATCGGCGATTTAGGCCTCGTTCCCAGCTCTTTGTTCTATTAGCGTGAGTAGTAAGCTCTTAAAAAGGGGGGGGGGGTTAACAGCAGCTGAGCGGAAGTTGCCACGGCGACGGAGCTGGCTGCTCTGACCATTCGTGGCAATACGATTGTAAAAATGATTTTCCCGCGCAGCTGTGGAGCCGGGGAACGAGTGCTGGAATTACCGATTGGCTGAGGCTCAAGTGCGGGACTATTAGAAAAAATTAGAAAAAAACGAGGTGGGAGTTTTAAGAAAAAAAAAGAAAAATTCAATCGACGACTCTCTCTTGAAAAGGTTGTGTGCAGATATCTCTATGTGGTAGCGAGGAAAGAAAGTTTTATTTGAAGTTCGGCTCCACGCCTGGCGGTCGAAGCTCGGCCTGCCATGGCGTGGAGGTCGTTCAACCATGACTAAGGAGGAATGAGATCGACAGCGGAGGCGACGGCACCATTTTCCGGCGGGAGAGGTTAACGTGACCCGGCTGGCCGTCGGGAGAAGGTGGATCGGCGGGAGGCTGCGCTGGCCGGCAGACTCGAGGGAACACCGTGGCGTGAAGCGGCGTATCGAGTCGGTAACCAGGCAGGCCACGCAACGGGTGCTGACGAACGACGGCGGCAGCGGCAGCGGACACCGGCAACGTCGGAGATGGCAAGCATCGACCAACCCGGACAAAGAGAAGGGAAACAGTATGGACTGTGAAAGTGAACATTTGTGACTATAGATAAGTGGACTTTTATGCGAGCTCAGGTATATTTTTGCAAAGTACAGACAGAGAGAAATCAGGCCTATGTTGAACTAGTTTTTTTTTTGTTTTTTTTTTACGTATAGGGAATTCTAATTGAGAGAGAAAGGGAAGGGGGGGGGGACAACCTTGTTTAGAGCCTTTCGTTTTCTTTCACTTAATTATTATAATCAACTTACCCCTTTTATTGCCATTTGTGTAATTAAACTGTTTGTTTCGTTTTATCTGTAACTTTAGAATGATTATTTTTTTTCTTTTTGAAGCAAATTTGCCTTTCAATAAATTTATTTTATTGACGGTGATCAGTTTTCCATGCGCCTTATTCCTAGTATAGACATGGGTAATTATGTAGATGACGGCCTCCACCCCAACTTGCGTTTTTTCCTACCTTGCGTTGTTTTTTAACATGCATCTTGGGTTGCTTAGTGTTTTTGGGGGGGTGGACGAAAAGTTTAGTTTTTATTTTTGGTGGGAACGTGGTTTTCTTTCACTCGAAAGCGGTCTCCTTTAGGTTTAATGGCGCCGACTTCCTTCTTCCAGATACTAGATACGCAACGCCATCTGGTGGTAGCGGTTGAAGTCAGGCACGGAAACGCAGACGATGGTGAAAATGGTCAATAGAAAAACACTAACCATTGGCCTCCTGTAACCGGCCGGGGGGAAACCAACTGCCCCCTGTGACCAAACAGGTTGGGGTATATATCATTAACTTACCCCCGGAGGGGGACGTCGTAGACAGAACGCCGGAGGCGTTCGAGTAACGGAAAACAGTGACCAATGGGCATTATTGAACGAGGCCCGCAGGGCCGATGTGAGGCGCGGAGCGCCGAGAGTGGTACAAGTTTGCTGAAATTTAAAGCTAGTTTGCACCATAAATAAAAACAATCTTTCGTCCACCCCCCCTAAAAACACTAAGCAACCCAAGATGTATGTTAAAAAACAACGCAAGGTAGGAAAAAACGCAAGTTGGGGTGGAGGCCGTCATCTACATAATTACCTAGACATACACGTGTTAATCTTAATATCGTTGTTTCTTTTGTTTAAGAGGGTAGGATAATCACAACTGGGGAAGGGAATTGTTTAATTTATAAAGTTATTGCAGCCACAGATCTTTTATTATGTTTTATGGGAATTAGCACTATACGATCACAGGTAAGATACAACTCAGGGTGGTAGAGTTGGGATTAGAGACGTACAGGGTTTTTTTTGTTAATAATGGCGGAACCAAAAGGGCATGGTTCTATTGTTTGACCCCACCCTAGTTTGGGTTAGCCGACGGACTGTTAACAATAAACAATGCTTACGTCACAATGTATTAAATAGTCGTAGTATACGTACATAAGAGTTCTATTTGATTTTATGGATCGTGCATGTTTTGTTAATTGATACAAGCTCTTGGAAATAAGTAGAAGCAGCAGCAGCCGCCGTTTCTCTCACCTTATCTTACACTGCGCTCTCTCCTCAATCACAGAATGAAGACAAGTTTCTACTCCAACCAGACAGCGAGAAAATGGATCATAACGAAAATAGGACGGATTATTGGCATTACATAACAACTAAATCAGTATGTACGATCATTAATTTCGGATAAACACGTTTAATGGGAAACGTG
>JAHWFO010006421.1:41364-77234 GCA_023313115.1 Rhysida immarginata | reverse complement strand
ACTGAATATCGCGAGGTTGGGGAATCAAACAACGCGTTTATGAACCACTGTGAGCCAAAGTTGTGCAAATTTCTATAGAGAGAGAGAGTCAAGTATGCCTCAGGAACATTGAGAAATGTGAAATTTGTATTTTTATTTAACATTTCAACCAGGTTCAACCCAAAGAAGAAAAAAAACAACCCTTCATGCGAGCAATGGCAAACAGTGAGAGAGGCAAAAATGAAAATAAAACAAATTTCCAATAGCCCAGATTTAAAATAAGCTTTAAAAAGGTTAGTGAATATGACCCTTTCAGCAGGTTGTGTGACCTCGTATTTATAAACAACTATATGAGAGTTCAGACTACATTAGCCCCTACTCAGATGCACACCTGTCAATTGAAACAATGTAGTCCTTAGTTGAAAATTAAAAAACAAAACAAAATATCTTGAAACAGTATTCGTTTAATTTAGAAAACTGTAAAAAGAGCTTGGAAAAAATTTGGTTACCCGAGAAAACAATAGTAAATTAGTAATTAGGTAATCCATTTGAGATGCCAGTACCCAATCCCCTAGCCCGATTCATGGGTATATAAGCGAATCAACAGGTGTTCACTTGTAAGCCAGAATCACCTATGTGGCTTTTGCTGAGAGCATTAGGACCCCTCTAATCTTCCACCCTGGATTACATCAGAGGTGTACATCAGAGGATTAAAAAATTAATTTTATTTCAGGCCACACCCAAATTAAAAGGCCAACGCCCAATTAAAGGCCAACGCCCAAATAAAAGACCAACGCCCAAATAAAAGACCAACGCCCAAATAAAGACCAACGCCCAAAACAGGGGAGGAGGGGAATGGGTGGTCACGTGACACGAAGTCGAGGGGTGGAGGGGGTGAATGGTCACGTGAGTCGCATTCTGCACGCTGATTGGCTGAACGTCTGTAACGTCAGGCAGGGGGTGGGGGGTCACGTGAGTCGCCTTCTGCACGCAGATTGGTTGAACGTCTGTGACGTCAGGAAAGGGTAGGGGGTGGTGGGGGGTTACGTGATGCGAATACTGCACGCTGATTGGTGGAAATCGGGGTATCGAGGCCACGCCCACCTCATTAATATGCACCTATTCCTGGTACTCATCTACTAAAGAGCACGAAAGTGGGATGTTCACACCACCTGTGATATCATGAATAGTAAGCCTACTGCTCAAAATAAAACCCATCATAACATCTGCATTCATATTACACGCCGAAATCGATTATTACGCAGTAGATTTCAATGTCAGTTTAAACGATATACAGATTTCAATTAATTTATTATACCTGTTGGCTCTTTAACGGTAACTAAAACTCCGAACTATCTATCGCTACATTTCAAGCTCTAGGGCAGCGCCATCTTGCAACGCACTAAACGACTCTGCTCCTAACCTAGGGTCATTCGCTGCACGCACGAAACGCCCGGTATGTGCGCACTTGCGATGACGAACACGCGCGGGTTCCATGACGAATACGTTAGTGCGTTTAGTGGACGCACAAAGGCGTTTAGTGCGCGATGTCGAACGCGCCCTAAATTTCACTTTGTTGCTCTTCCCCTATGTGCCTTCGGGACAAAACGTTCGCTGAAATATGAGGTTTAACATGCTCTTTACACCCCTTAAGTTTCCGGATAATTCGTCAAGCATTTTTCTGATACTCGACAAAACGTCTAAAATTGAAAGTGTCCGATTACTTTTGGATACGTATTGTAACCATAGCGAATAGAATAAATAAGTGTGATTACTCTCGTATTAAGCAATGCTAAAAATCCGGCGAGCGGCAGATGTGCGAAACAAGAGCGCTGCTGTCAATTTCGACCAACTTCATAGCGTTTTTTTGCTGGCTGCAAATGAGAATTTCACGTTTCGTATTAAGTTTCTGTCGTATAATTTTATTTATACGTGATGAGCTTGCTATAATGTGTTAATATGTAATTTGCATATCGTTTGTTACGTTTAAAACAGCATTTTTACTCGTATTTTAAAAAATTTACTCGTTATATTTACTTGCGCATGTACAGTCAACTAAGGGAAATAATCCACACGAGTTTAATACTTAATATTACATTTCATGCTAATGTTTGTTTAAATAGTTTTTTTTAATTTTAATTATTTTTATTTAATAATCTTAATAATGTTTACTCTGAATGTAATATTAAATTATTAAAAATAAATTAATATTGAAACGATAAAACTTAGAGTAAAATTCAAATGTGGTTATTTCCCTTTGACGACTGTACCTTATGACAGCACATAGGCCT
This sequence comes from Rhysida immarginata, assembly GCA_023313115.1. Lineage (NCBI taxonomy): Eukaryota > Metazoa > Arthropoda > Chilopoda > Scolopendromorpha > Scolopendridae > Rhysida > Rhysida immarginata. Next base: position 74,964 of record JAHWFO010006421.1, on the reverse strand, counting down.
ACTTCATTCCTTAAGTCTGACTATCGCGTTCGTTGTAAACATCACCAGAATTGGAACAGATTCGAGTTTCAATGAATTTCGTTTTAATTTTCAATGAATTTAAAACTGCAGGATTATAGAAGAAGCAGACGCTTCGAAATGAACTGATCACACGATGCTGTTCGCATTTGGATACAGTCTTCGCTGGCTAAAGGTAATCCGCTGCTTCTTATTCGATTCTGATTGTAGAAATATATGAAACGTGAAGTTTCTATTGGATTTCTTATTTACACATTTAAAGAGAGAACAAGTTAAAGGCATTCTGATAGTTAAAAGGCAAGCACACTCTTGCGTTATGTGGAATCGAAACTAGTCTAGGATTGAAACTAAGCTAGAAATGACTTCTTGTTCCGCTGGTTCTCCTGAGGGGACGAAAGGGCCAATTTTTGAATAGTTCAATCTATCGAGGCGTTTTTCTTAATAAAATATTATGATAAATCGAAAATTTTTTAAAGGTATATATTTCAAAATAAAAAAATAAAAAAACTGGATGCAAAAAAAAAATAAACTTTTCGAATTTTTTCCGTGGAGTTTACCTTTAAGAAACAGCAAATTAACAGTAAGAATAGAAAAAGAACTCGTGTTTGAAAATTAATTTTTAAAACTACTGTTTCATCCTTTTCCTTGTAAGCGAATACAAAAAATCTGCGACTCGCTGGTCGAAAACGCACGCAGTGACATCTTGCGGATGCGCCAGAAAACTACGCAAGTAATCACACTTACTATTCTGTTCGTTATGGTTTAACTTTACCAAATGGAAAAGAAAAAGATTCAATCTTATTCAATAAATCAAGTAGAACAGATTCTAACATAACGCGTTGTTAGTATTTAATAATTTATTATACTATAAGGTATAGAACTACCAGTGGCGGAAGTTTCTACCAAGACAGGATCAGTCCTTCATCTTAAATAAGTTTTTAATACAAATAAGTATATTATAAATAATTGTAAATAAGTCTTCTAAATAATTGTAATATATTCCTATTTTAATATTAAGTAAATAAATAAAATAAATTGTAATATAAATTATCAAGTAACTTGGAATTATTACAAGATTCAAAAATTAATAAACGATATTGACGCTACTTTGAACGTGTTGATGCATGAGCGACGACAACGGATGCGTGATTTCAATCTATAAATATCCTGGTTATCGTGTGTACAAATTTAGACATTAAAGTTGGGCGCGCTTATACAGGGTGTCTCTAAATGAAAGGACAAAAGTGCATAGCATACTTCATAAAGAGCGGGCGGTATGAGGCTAAAGTAAACTTTAACATAGTGAGCATTGCAAGATAACATATAATATTAGGGATGAGATGGTTTCAGTGGATACAGTTTAACTAGGAGGCTAAGAAATGTGCAGTCCTGGACAAAGGCAAAATATTTGACTACCCCAATGGCAGGAAGACGAGCTGAACTTCGTTTCAGCTACTGAATTGTGCCTCATCCTAACCCAACAGTCTCATGTACCCGTGTTTGACATTTTTATTCGTATTGTGGAAACAAGCAAGTCAACTGATAATGATCCAATTCATCCCTCTTTTCAGCCACTTGTTCAGGAGTTCAAAGACTTGTTCCGTGACGAGCTTCCCAAGGGTTTACCACCTCGATGCAATATCCAGCACGAGATATTTCTAGAGCAATCCTTCATAACTTCAATTCCCCACTGTACCCATTAACAACTGATGAGGAACAAGAGTTGGAGAAAAAATTAATATCCTTCTGGGTGAACACCTAATTAAGCTTTCCATCTCCGCCTTCGCTTCCCCTATGTTATTTGTTGTGAAAAAGGATGGTCGGCTACGTATGTTAGTGGATTTTCGCAAGCTCAACAAGTTTACCTTTGCTAACAATTAGGCGATACCACGCACAGCAAAGAGCTAAAGGAGTGCTTCGTCTACCGTCTTTGCACTCTTTCTCATTAGTCTGCTAACTCTCCATTAACTCCAGTTCATGATCATTTTTAATGATTTTCAAGAAATTAGGTACGAAGAACTCTCAATTTGAATAAAAGCGAAGGAATACTAAGCTAGATGTGCTGCAAGCTTATCATCAAATAAGGTTCAAAGCCTCCTAAGGTTCATCATTTAAAACACCCTTGGGCTCGTTCAAATTATAAGGTGATGCCATTTGACCTGAAAGAAGCAGCTATGCTATATTAATCAAGCAAAGCTATGCGAAAATTAATGGTTTATATAGGATTTAATATGTTACTTCTGTATATTGTATTATTAAGTAGCGGAAGAACGGAGCTACTTAATGTTTTCATAATGTCCGTCTGTTCGTTCCCTTCAGAATTTCCGCATTTTTTGAGTTAGGAAGTTGAAATTCGGAATGTCGCTTACTATGGGCATGTGCACCTTCACTAATTGGTTTGGTTTTGATTGGTCCACTGGGGTCAGAATTTCAGGGGCGAAAATTAGAGGGGACCAAAAGGTCTATGCGTATTAATGCATATAAAGGAGTGAAATTCGGTATGCAGATTCCTCTTAGCAATATCAACATTACTATGATGTTTGGGCCAATTTGTCCCAATGAGGTCGGAATTGTGGGGGTCCCAATTTTTACTTGGTCTTTAGTACTATGGCAACATATGGCATGTCATATATCATTCGATCGGAAATGATGAGAAAAGAAAGAAGATAGAGCTATTTTACACTTTCTAAATACTACGTTCGAGAAAATCAATTTTTCGATTTAAGAAATTGGGGACGGGGGTTAAAAAGTGAGATAAAGGAGTAAAAATAGAAGATCTCAGGGTTCCGCTACTTTCCTATACCTTCCTCAGGAGGATTAACTTGTTGTTTATCAATGTGTTGTACATACCTTCCTCAGGTACATAGTTAACAACAGTGGCGTAGTCCAAATGAGGAGGGGGTAAGGAGCTGTACTCTTCCTGGATTTTCATTGCCTTAGAGGTCGAAAATTGCAATGAAAGAATTGTTTGGGATGCTATTGTTACATTGACTTGGTATATTATCCCAGGGAAACGGAAAATCAACAGAATGGAAGAGTATACTTTCACAATAAAATACTGTATAATTATGTATACAAGTTCACTTTAGTTTAAAAAAATAAATTACTCATTTATTAGAATATCACCATCCACACTGTGGAAAAAATTACCGTATTACTCCAATAAATCCTGTATTACTCCAATAAATCCTGTATTCAAATACTAAGAATAACTGAAAATAAAATTACATAGGGAGATCCAAACGTCATTTCACCCAAATATACTCTTTTCAAGTTACTGCGTGAACTGACTTTTGGATCACTCTGTATACTTCTTGGAAAAATTATGATCCCTTTATTTTATTAAGCAAACAACTATTACTTATTTGACTTTAACAATGGGCGTGGTCAAAAAATGTGCGTCATTTATCCTTGCTATGCCACTGATAGTGACGTATTGTTTAGGGCAAATAAGTAATACCTGTTTGCTAAATTAAATAAGTAATAAACGGGTCATAATTTTTTCGAGAATTATATTATTTCACTTTCAAAATTTGAATAAACAAACTTAGTGGAGTATTTAAATTTCTTAGCAGATGAAGGGGGGGGGGTTAAATTCACAAGTATACAACTAATTTATTTTTTAAAATAATAGTGAATTAATCACGATAATACAAGTTTACAAAAACTAAATAATATACTATTCTCCATTTTATTTCACCAAGGCGTCGTTACAGATATGATACTCTTTAATAAACTCCTGTTTATACAAATCAAACATTGTTTACTTTGCCACCACGTTCTCTTTAACGATTAAAGCGGGTTTCACAAATTCCTTGCGGCAAGCGGGACAAACCGTTTCACAGATCGTGTTGAACCTGGGCGGCCGCGGCAGCAGTACCCCAGCCATTCAGAAAAACTAAATTACATGCAAATTCTGGGAAGGCAATAGCACATACCATGCACATATATAGAATCAGAGTTAGGGACAGTTTGAACCTGCACATTGGCCGACTTCATTTCTGTCGAGAATAGAATAAACACGGTAAGCGGGCGATTAATGGCGGACAAGCAAGAAGTTGATATTGCGATTTGTATGACGTCATAACCACCGACCAATCAGATTGCAGCAGTAGATGCAAACGCTTGCTGTGCCGCATTTTTTCGTGAAACGAAAAGCGTTTGCGATTATCACCAACTCTCTGCCGCTTTTCAAAGCGGAACCGCGTAAAGCTCTTGATTAAGAAAGTACGGCAAACTTCGTCATCTGCTACCAAATCCGCCATTGTTGGCCCAAATGGCCCTATAAAGTGAGTTACGCTTCCTCTAAAAATTCGTCTTAAATGCATCCTTTTCGCAAATTTTCTTATTATTATCGTCTGGAAATATAACTGGCAATCAGTAAATTCTGTAACTATTGATTTTTCTTTAAATTTTGTTTTCAATTATAATTTTTTCCATATAAATAATGATAACTTTGAGGAAGTTTAATGATAACCAGATTCAGTTTTTAGTTTATTTTCACTTTATTTATTTATCCTTAATAAACGATTTTCATGTAATTAAATCAAAATATAATTTTATTAATCGAAATATAATTTTATAAAATTTTATTAAAATATAATTTAATAAACTTTTATGAAATTAATTTTTATATTTATATCAAAAATTTCACTTTACCAATTTTAATTTTATTAAATTATAAAAATTATTAAATTATTAAAAAAATGTATAATTATAATTATAAAAATATCAAATATAATTTAATAAAATAGGAACTATTAAATTTAAGTTTTTGATTTAAATATAAAAATTACTTTGATAATTATATTTTGATAGAAAATTTTAAAAATTAGAATTTGGAAAAACTAACCGTTTGATTACAAAAGAAAATTACAAAAAAATAACTACACATGCAATGTATTTTGAAATTTATTCATTTATGGAAGTTTATAATATTGACGTAAAAAATCTATCCAAAACTTATAGTTAAAATTTTCTATATTTTTTTTCACCCAACCAGCAAATTTTCATTATTCAATTTCATATTTTATATTCAAGTTTAATGATGAGTGATAATTAACTTTGCTAAAATAAGATGAAAATAACATGGACGTTTTATTTCAAGTTTTACCTCCACATTTCACAGACAGTTTAACCTTGTTATATTGAATTGTATTTTCTTAAAAAGAACTATATTCAACAAAAATTTATATTTTCTGATAGTCTGAGAAATGCACAATGCAACATTTCTATAACATTCGGTGAAGTTATAATATAAACGTACTTGCTTCTTATTACTTCTTCAGATATTTTAACGAATTTATTAACCTCCAAGAAGCATAGATTGAAGGATTCTGGAATTTTGCTTATTCGGATTCAAATTTAGGATCAATCAACGAATATTTCGTTAAAAATTTAATCTAAATTGCATCTTCCACATGCGTTTCAGTGGTAACTATCGCTGCGTTTGGGCCAACAATGGCTGACAAACTCATGTGACAGGCGTTCTACCAATCAGCAGCTGCGGGCGGCGCGGAAAAGGTTTGCCGTACTTTCTTAACCTAGAGCTTTAGAACCGCCGCGGCGCCATTAGCTTTTCATTTGTGAAACCCGCTTAATAGTAGTGAATCATCATCACCGTTTGTCTAAGGAGCAAGAAAAAAACATGTCATGATTTCACGTTCACAGGTAAAAATCACTGATATCAAAAAATAGCAGTCACATTTATACCTGTGAACGTAGAATCACGACTTAGCTCTTCATTGAAGATTACCGCTGATTGGTGAAAAGAATTCACGTGACAACCTTGCCGTTCTACTAGCGGCTAATTCTCGAATTCCTCCCACCAATCAGAAGCGTCAAAAGGAAAAAAAGGTTTCAGTTTCAGATTTCCACTCCAATTTCAGAGTAACGTCATGGTTATTAGAAATTATTAGAAGTTAATGGAATAATTTCTAATAACCATGGTAACGTCGAAGAGCCAACATGGTGAACTCGCTTCGCATCTTATTTTCAGCAGCATGTTCAGCACTTATATCTTCGCATCGAGCAGCTAATATGAGATAGGATGAATGACGCCGACAATCTGCAATTCAAGAAACTCCACATTTTTATTAAATATACTAGATCACATGCGTGATACGTTTCGATGACTCCACCCCCTTCCCTCACCCTCTTCAAGCATTTTTACTCATTCTGCTCTGCTCGCGTATAGTGTATTTCATGTAATTTTATCGCAGATTTTACAATTAGTGCTACAAACTTAGAAAAATTACATTATTACAAGTAATAAAACTGCTGTAATGGCTTCGAACAAAATATTAATAATAACTAAACATAATAATGAAGTATAAAGCCAGTATGTGACGAAAATATTAGCTATAAAGTCGTGTAAATTCATAAGAAAATCCAATAAAGTTAAAATTGCAAATATTGCACAAATTTTATAAAAGTTGAAATTTTATATAGCATTTGTAATAAAATATACTTAATTTATAGCCTGTGTTAGTTTTTATTTTAAACAAACGTCTAAATGAAACGCTAAGTAATTAAAAGTTCTGTTTATTAGAGCGAAGCTCTGTTATCAGGCGAAAATCAAAATTCTTTGTGCGCATAAAACTTTTGAACCAGAGGACATAGACAAATGAAATTTTGCACACAGCTGGACATGACCATCCTGATGGTCACTAAATAAAAATTTTAAAAATCGGTTCAGCCATCGAGGAATAATCACCATTTAGCTGTTCCCATTGAAATGCATTGAAAAAAATGTAAACAAACAATTGCACGCGCTAATAGATTTTTCAACATAGAAAATATAGCGAAGCCCTTCGTAAATTTTTTTCTGCACCATCGATTTTTGAGACCATTTTATCGAGTTCTTAGAACTTTTATCACCTGTTTTTTAGAGCGAAGCGTAAGCGAAGCTCTGTTAACAGTCGACAAGTGTAATTCGATGACCGCATAAAACTTTTGACACGTAATAGTCACAAAAATGAAAATTTGCACGTGCATGCGCATGACCATGGTGATGGTCAAGAAAAAAAATTTTTCAAATCCGACCTACCATCGAGGAATAATCACCCTTCAATTGTTCCCATAGGAATGCATTGAGAAAAACGTAAACAAACATTGCGCGTGCAAATAGAATTTTTGACATACAAAATACGGCGAAGCCCTTCGCAAATTTTGCTCTGCACATTCGATTTTAAGGCCAAATTTCGAAGTTCTTAGAACTTTTAACGATATTTTTTCGATTTCATTGCATTCTTGAATATTGAATCTACATTTTGAGGTATATATTGTAATTCTAAGTGCTGTAATCACAGCGTAATCACAATATCTTTTTGGTGTGGTTGTCGACATTGTCTACTCGCCAACTGAAACTCGCAACCACTTGAATGAACTGCCGATGTGCATTCTCGCAGTGTTGTCAAGTCAAAACTCAAAATACCCCCTAGATCAGATACAAAACCCCCTAGAAACCCCCTATGTATTGAAAAAATCCCCTATATTCCCCCCCTAAAATTTAATGATGTTTAAATAGATCGCTTTAGAATATGATGTCATGTCAAAGTATGTAAAAAAAATCAATTAAACAATGAAGTAAATTATATCATAATCATTTATTGACACAATTGAAATCTGTTTCAAAATAGTAATTATTTAAAATTATACAATAATATTTTAGCTGGAAGTAAATGACTCTAAAGTTATAACGTCATTATTTTCAATCACACCTGAAATATGATCATATATATTTTGATTAAATGCCTTGATCATACGTTCACTTGGATTGAATGAAGTGCAGTTTAAATGTTCCTTGCGTAAAAAATAACGCACCATCATCAATGCTTGTGTCATTTCAATTGACATTCTATTTCTAAGTTTATTTTTTATCACTGAAAAAGTTGAAAATGCTCTTTCCACCACCGCATTTGACAAGGGCAAAGATAACAGTCCAACAGCTAATGCACCAACATGGCTAAATCTTGGGTTTCCGGCTGAATCTTTATCACTAATAACTTCAGCCCAAAATGGCCCAGAGCCAGATTTAGTTTCCCAATTCATGTTGGAAATATTAAACCATTCTGCATTAATTTGGTCCGAACAATTTCTGAATCGATGTAAAATTGACACTAAGTCCTTAATCGGAGGTTTTGATTTCCTAGTTGCTATTAATGGATTCAAGAGTTTAGTCTTCTCTAGGACAAAAAGATTTGACGGTAATCTTTGTTGCAGTTTCTGGCAAAAAACTATAAGAAAATGCTTGCATCTGTCTCGTACATCATCAGCTTCATTTTTTTTCATTAAATTTGTCACAAGTTCAAATTCATAACCAAAATGCATTCCATATGAGTGCATAGTATATTCTTTAAAAGGGAAATTGATTAAATCTTCATTTCTGATTTTCTCGTCAAATTCGCAACCTATACTGGACCAACATTAACCAATGAAGCAGTTCCCATTTTACCGATCGCCGTTGGCTTCAAAAAAGGAGGAGTATCTTGTACGCGTAAGCAATTTCCGCTTAAGTTAGCCTATGCAATCACCAGACACAAAGCACAAGGAATCACTGTTGATAAAGCAGTCATAGACATTGGTGATTCAGAATTTGGACTTGGCTTGTCGTACGTGGCATTTTCACGAGTGAAGACCATCAACGGTTTATTGATCGAACCGGCATTTGCAAAGCCGCGGTTGATTAATATCAACAACCATGCATCGTGGAAGGTTAGGCGTGAAGAACTTGCCAAATTACGCAGTTTAAAATGAAATTGTTTCAACAATAAAAATTAATATCAATTTAAAGAATTTAGTTAGTCATTTCCTTAACAATCAATAACGGTTCGCTCTAAATTATTGGTCAAGAAGGCGATTCGCGAGTCGCAGTCCGCCCTAGTTTTTTTAATAAGGATTTTACTTGAAATTCGACGATTTTTAAGCAAGTTGAATTTTCCGTTATTTTAAAAAAGAAATTTTTATTACTTAATTTTTCATATTTTGACCTAACAGATTTAATAATTTTTGCATAATTAGTTGTTCCATAAATTCATATTATCCATAAAATTAGACAATTTAGTTAATGTTAGATATAATTATAATTAATATAAATGAAACCGTTGACTAGAACATTTATCTAATCATTTATAAACAATATCATTTTCTTATTTAGTTAATTAAATGACTTTCATTTTATATTAATTTTAATGCAGATTAATTTTAATTTGTTGAAAAATTTTTAGGATGATCTCATTTGAATTTAATTTTCAAAAACCGAGATTTTTAAGCAATTTTAAATATGACATTTATTTGGCAGCAGTGAGCAGTCACACATCGGTGACAATGTTTAAAAGAATATATAAGTAGCTGGAAACTTTCGATTGATTCTGTACGTTGTTTTAAGGTGGCTTGTAGATTTAAAGAATATATTGATTTATTCATTTATATAAAGTCATTTATATATTCATTGAAGAAGTTTGTTTAATTCAGTCACTTATAATTTCTTCATAGACAGCTTACCATTTCTGACCATAACCTGAATCTCATCATTATTCACCTGTCATCATGTTTTGGTTTACCTGAGTTTAATTCTAAATTTATGTATTTCTTCTCCTGTAATAATAACTTTGTATTACTATTGACATCTGTATAATTTTATATATGAAAGTAAATAACTTTGATGATTTTTATCTTGGAAAAAAAACAAAAAAACCCGCTTCTTTTCATTTACGTAGTGCAAAAAAACAAGTGTTAACAAATCGAAAATAAATTTCCATTACACAAAAAAAAATTACACAAAAGTGCAAAGTTGAACTAAACAAGATAAAAATGACATACTAAAAATCAGACAAATAAAACTGAAAGAGAAATTCATTTTAGTAAAATTATTTTATTAAATTACGTAATCTTGTAAATTCGTCATTGAATGATTTTTTTCCCTCTTTATTCTTGTTCTTGAAAGTTTCAATCAAAAAAAAAATGAAGCTAGCCACATTACGCTATGGTTAAGTATGGTGGAAACTATTTTGTTTTGTTGTTGCAATTGAAACTATATTCATTTAACGTTGTTTTTGCAATTGAATTTTCTACTGAAAATTATTACTGCAGAAAAAAATCGATGTTTTGATTCGATGTTGCATCCCTATATCCCTATTGTTTAAACATTTCACTCAGGTCATCAGAAAATACGCTTTGAATCGCTGCTCATCTTACATCATGGCCTTCGAGATATTAGGCCTCTGCAAAAACCGACAAAAGAGGGCGCAAAACGTACGTTGCTTCTGATTGGCCGGAGGAATTCGAGAATTAGCTGCTAGTGCCGTTCTCCCCGCAGCACATTAGGCAACTCTACAGACATAGAGATAGATAAATATACCCAGAGGTAGAAACTCAGTGGCGCCACAAGTCCTTTGTTCACCAGGGCGGCGCTGCGAACCAATCCTGTCTTGAATAGCAGACGACTATAGCAGACGACTATATACAACTGAAGCTATTTTTCAGTAAATGTTGCGTTTAAGAGCTTATTATTCCAAATATAAAATATATCAGCTTCTGTAAGGTGTGGAAAATTAGTTTGCCATTAAAAAAAAGTGATGTCAACATACATTTAATTCAATTCATATTAGCAATTGAGTGAAACTTGCAAAAGGTTATAAGCTTCATATTGGAATAATTTATACGAACAAATTTTTAAAAAAGTTTCTAGACTACATTACAAACCCTAAAATTAAATTAATACAGAAGTATCACAAAATATGAATTGTTCAAACAGATATTTTATATTTTCGTTTTACATATTTTAAGTTATCATTTGTAAGTTCTTTTGTTTTCATTTTTACAAAGTGAACTAAACTCATCTTTATTTATATTATATTTACATATTATATAGGTATATTTGTCCAAAATAGAAAAGAAGATTGGAATTTGTTTTATTTTTGTCTAGTTTTTACAGAAAATATGAGAAGTTGTACAGTAGCATAGCTATTAGAGCTTACCGTTGTTTCGGTTATGGAGATTAAAAGAGATAATTACAGTTCGTAGAGATTAGTATCTACGCTGCCAATAGCTCTCTAGAACCGGACCTGGACTGCACGCTCCGCCATTTTGAAAGACACGAGAAGTGTGAAGTTGCACCCCCCTGTCTACAGACTTGGGCTCTGTGGGCGGGGCTTCACCTATGACGTATCATTTTCACAGAAATAGCTTAAGTAACTCCGACATTCAAAACCAGGCCCGTAGCCAAGGGGGGGGTGGGGGTCGAGGAGGGTCGACGACCAACCCATTATGGAAAAAGGTCTGATTCAGTGGAATTTTCGTAAAAAGGTCCGGCTCAGTGGAATTTTTGAAAAAAAAGGTCCGGAATTTTTGAAAATTGACTCCCCCAAGATAACATCCTGGCTACGGCTCTGAAAACAGTTGCCTAATAACTGATCACTAGGAAGATAAGAGCTTTCAGAGAATCTTAGTCGGAAAAACACTGTTATGTTTCTTAAATAAATGCAAAAATACGATCTGATATTAATCTCAATTCACCCTAATGTATTTTGGTTCTAATATTGGTCTAAGTTAACATTATTGATAGGAGATGGCGCAATCAGAAAAATCTTATAGCAGCTGAAGATAAATTAAATACAAGGTACTTGAAGAGACAGGTTAATTGGGTTTTATTAGGTTTTAAATTATCATTATTTCGAAAAATAAAGTCTTCTGAAACACAAAAGAAAAATCAGTCTAGCAAGTGGGATCAAGAAGGTTCGGGCATTTGAGAGCCACGATTCTACTACGTAGTATTTCTTGAATACTGTGTGCAGAATAGCATCGTTTTTTAATATGCTTCATATCTTTTATAAGTGACCTTGCGATTTTAACGAATTTAATAAAAATAATTTTTAAACTTTACTACATTTGTCGTGACAGGAGAATAAATTACAGATTAAAATGCATAAAGTAAAATAATTAGAAGAAAATATCTCAATTACTTAAGAAAAAGCATTGGCACTCTCCATTCAGAGGATGGGTTATTTGGCAGAAGCTGGAAAAATTTATTTTCTTGGACTAATAAAAGAAAAACTTGAAACTAGCAAAAAATGGGGATTAATATACATTATGAAAACTAATGTTTCGGGAGACCATTAGTTATCTCAAGTTACTTTGCACCAATGGACGGTACACATACAAATATGAAATATGAAATGCACAGTTAGAAAACATTATGGAACAAACACATTTACAGAGCACAAAATTCAAATGTATTTAAAATTGTAAAATAAGAGAAAAAAAAACCAAACAAACTTGAGCAAGATAAAAAAAAGTCTTAAAAGATATAAAAATGCAAACAAACTCAAAATCCGTGTGAAAAATAACAAAGTAATTTGGAAAAAACTAAGAAACAGATAACAGATAAGATTATTTAAATGCAACCAAGTATGCGGAGTAAAGAAAAAAATTTCATTATTAAGTTTTTTAATTGTAAATTGTTTTTTACGTAAGCTTACATACGTTTGTTATTTTATTTTATTTATTAACTATTTTTTTGTATATTTTTATTTTTACTTTTTACATGTTGCATTTACTGCTTATTTACTCTCAGTAATATTAAGTACCGAAAGGTGCTTTATGGTATCAGTGTGGGAAAACGTGTCTATCTGTCCGTCTGTCCGTCTGACTGTCTTTCTGTCTGTCTGTCTGTAACTCAAAATTCTCCGAGGCTATTAAAGATTTTCAAAATCTGTTTTCGTCAGTCGAAGAATATGGTTCATGGCACGAACAACTTACAAATATTATCTACATAGGTTCATTGGTACATGCACAAATGGTACCTCTATTTTCTCGCCAAGCAATTGTCAATGGGAAAATATTAAGTAATGTATCAAACAAATCGTAATGACGAGATAGAAGGGGTTATTCTTTACTATTTTCGTCAGTCGATAAATATGGTACATGGCGCGAACCAATCACAAAAATTATCTAAATGCGTTTAATAAAACCTGCACAAATGGTACCCTCACGACCCCACCAAGCAATTTTCTATGGAAAGATATATTAAGTAATATATCAAACAAATCGTAATGAGGAGATTGAAGCGGATATAAATTACTATTTTCGCCAATTAATAAATATGGTTCCGGGAATGAATCATTTTGAAAATGGTTGAAATCGAAACAATGGCACGTGCTCTAATGGCACCCTTTTTACACCCTCCGAATGTTTTCAATGATAAAATATGGCATGTAATATATCAAACGACTTGGAATGATGCGTCATGAATGAATATAACGTAAAATTAATGATAGTCGAAATTGGTTCTAAGGATTTTGGTTTAGTGGAACCATTATGGCTCATTGAGCTTTCAATGCTAAAATATGGCATGTAATATATCAAACGACTTGGAATTATGTATCATGAATGAATATAACGTAAAATTAATGATAATCGAAATTGGTTCAAAGGTACGTGGTAATGGATCATCATGGTCCATTAGAAATTTGCAATATTAACATACGGCGTTTTAAAATATGGTTCCGAGAATGGTTCAGTTTAATCTTTCGGTACTTGGTTATATCATTCCTTAATTGTTTATTAAGTACCGAAAGGTGCTGTATGCTATTAGTGTGGGGAAACGTGTCTATCTGTCTGTCTGTCTGTCTGTCCGTCTGTCTGAAACTCTAACTCCTCCAAGGCTATGAAAGATTTTTAAAATTTGTTTTCGTCAGTCGGTGAATATGGTTCATGGCACGAACCAGTTACAAATATTATATAAATCGGTTCATTGGCACGTGCACAAATGGTACCTCTATTTTCCCGCCTAGCAATTTTCAATGGGAAGATATATTGAGTAATATATTTAACAAATCTTAAAGACGAGATAGATGCGGTTGATCATTATTATTTTCGTCAGTCGATGAACATGGTACATGGGACCAATCAATCAAAATATTATATAGATATTTTTAATAGCACGTGCACAAATGGTACCTTTACGACCCCACCTAGCAATTTTCAATGGAGAGAAATTAAATTACTATTACCGTAATAACGAAGTAGAAGCGGATATAAATTACTATTTTCGCCAATTAATAAATATGGTTCCGCACTCACAGCAATTTCCAGATCATAGGACTCATTTTATTAGGTTATAGCTCTCTGACTCGATTATAAGAATACAGTACTTCGTAGATAAGTTGTACGACCCATCTTCAAGTGTTTACGGATCCCCGACTCATCTAACAGCGCCAAACACAGATTAACGAGCAAAGTCATAGGAAATGGGAATCATTTCCGGTAAAGATACGAAATCAAGTTATGAAAACATGGCGGATAGCGATACTGGACGAATTCGCCGTTCGTATTAGTAAGAAGATTAATACAAAATTATTAGAACTAATACTACTCTTTAATATGACTACGGATGGGACAAGTTATCTAAAGACTATCTATCTATCAGTAGGGATAGTCTCTTCAACTCTTGAGTGCGAGAACAGTCTCCCTCAAAAACCGAACGTTGAATAAGCATTCTCCAAAATTGTTCGTCTTGCCCCTTCAAATCTTACCAGTTCAAGAAAAATTGAACGAAAACAGGAATCTAAGTAAGTAACACTTTTCTCACTTTTTCCTAACGTATATTACAATTATTTAATAGTGTCAAATTTATTTGCTAATACGTGTTCTTATTCATTATTGTTAGGATTATTTTTTATTTACTCGTTTTAATCTGAAATGCATTTCCACTGAACAGCAATCATTATTATCGACTGCTAACAACATTGCTAGTTTCTCGCAGCAAGAATAGATCTAAACAACGGGAGCTGTGTATCGGAACCTTATAGAAAGTAAGAAGAAGAGTGGCTGACTTAATTTCAGCACGGAGGACGAATAGATACTAACCAAAATATAATGTCACTATTTCCCTTTCCATTATTATAGAGTAGTGTAAATCATTGATCTAAAACTTATCCCTTTTTTCTGTATGTCAGAATATGAGCCTTCCTCTTCAGCATCCTCGTGATAGTTTCCATTTAGCCTACCCAAAGGAATATAAAAGAAATCTTGCAGATTTATAATGAGAACGCTGTAAGGGTTACAACAAAAATATTCCCTTGATTTTTGTGCAAATCATTTCTGTTAAGTGATGGTGAATTTATTGCATTGTACATTATAAGGTGAATGTATTGTTAAATTAATAAATGATGTTATGAAAAAAATTGATGTTTAAAAATTTTAAAAACATGTCGTTTCTCTTCCTATTGTTGTCTACCCTACAAGCTTGAAGTTCTATCTTCTGCTGACGAATTTTGACAAAGATGATAAAATACAATACAGGTCGGTATACAAATGTAAACGTGTGTAATTATCAGTATATAAGTGTAAATTTGTGTAAATATCTATATACACGTGTGTAACTGTGTAAATAGGTATATACACGTGTGTAAATTTGTGTACGTGTGTGTAAAGTTGTGTATATATGCTATACAGATGTGTACAAAAGTGTAAACTTGTGTAAATAGGTATATAGGGGTGTGTAAATTTGTGTATATATACGTGTAGCCAAGCTGTAGAGATGTGTAAATAGAGTATACACGTGTATAAATTTGTGTACATATATTTGTAAAGTTTTGTAAATAAGCTTCATAGATGTGTACATAAGCTTATACACGAGGAAATGTGTGTGTAAATAAGTGAATAGATATGTAAAACTTGTGTGATTTGTTTATAAATGTGTAAACTTGTGTATATTGTGTATACATGTGGGTAAATGTATAAATTGTGTAAATACACGTGTATAATAGTGTAACTTGCGTAAATGTGTTTACATGTGTAAACTTGAGTAACTATGGCTATGCAAGTGTGTAAATTTGTGTATATCTGGCTATATAAATGTTTAAGTAGTTGTAAAAATGTATAAATATGTATGTAAATATGTATGCAAGCTGGCGTAAACATGTATATGCGCTGTATAGTAAACATTCCGTTAATGAGTCTTAAGTCCTGTACAATCGAGTCAATTGACCCGAGATAATGGCGACTCAGCAATTCGAGTCAAACAACTCTTACTGGCATATGTGTCCAAAGACTCTCTTTAATGGGTCGTATTGGAAGAATCATAGGACCCTCACAAGTGGGTCATATGAACCGCATATTGCTGTGAGTGCGGGAATGAACCTTTTTGAAAATGGTTGAAATCGAAACAATGACACGTGCTCTAATAGTACCCTTATGACACACTCAAAAATTTTCTGTGCTAAAATATGGCATGTATTATGTCAAACGACTTGGAATGATGTGTCATGAATGAATATAACGTAAAATAACGATAATCGAAATTGGTTTCAATTTACCTGGTTTAGTGTAACCGTTATGGTTCATTAGAACTTTCAATGCTAATATATAGCATGTAATATATCAAACAACTTGGAATAATTTGTTATGAATGAATATAACGTAATATTAATGATAGTCGAAATTATTTCAAAGGTACGTGGTTTAATGGTATCTTTATTGTCCATTAGAAACTTCCAAATTTAACAAAGAGAGGTTTAAAAATATATTTCTGCGAATGGTTTAGTTTAACCTTTCGGTACTTGGTTATCCCATTTCTGAATGGTTTATTTAATATTGAAGAAACATATAAAATAATTTTTGAAAAAAAAAAAAAAGTTAACGAAAGGGGAATCGAACCTAACTATACAGAAGATAGTCAAAAACTTTAGGAAACGCTCGGGATCCTCGACAAATGGGTTCTTATTAAATTTATAAACTTTCAAATGCTATTTTTACTATGTAAACTGTGACGTGTGTCATGGCATAGGTGAAGCACCGCCCAGTGAGCCCAAGTCTGTTGAGTTGCCGAAAGTGCCTCGCCGCATGTACCGCCATAGCCTATGATGATAAGAGAAAGCGTGCCCATCGGCCTACAAACTGTTTCCGCAAGAATCTAGACGCAAACATCAAGATCACAGCATCGCCTTGTGACAAAATTTAATCGCTTATGCTGTGAAGTTATGAAAAATGTTAAGATTGAATAAAGATTATATGATTTTTTCAGTCAAATATAAAAAAACATGTTCTTTTTGATTTATTTTTCACGGTGTGAATGAGCAAATGTAGGGTATGAAGCGACTGAAACAATGTTAAATTTTATCGCTAGTTCGTGCTGTGATCCTGAGGTTTGCTTCTAGAATTTTGCGGACACATTTGAACAATGGAAGAAGGCTGATGGGCAGGCTTTCTGATATCACTGCAGGCTATGGTACCACATAGGAAAAAGTTGATGTCAAACGATATCAGATCCGGCTTAGAAGCGGAGATGAGAAATGAATATGTTTGGCTGCCGCACTGCCGCTTCCGCACGTATCCGCATATACTGCGTCTTTGTGAACGTACCTTAATTCTCCTTCCTTGTTACAACAGTCCGTCCGAAGCCAGTTATTGTTGTGGCAAGACAATACTCCGTCATTGTTATTTAATTAAATTATTATTAGTGAAAATTTATTCTTTTGTCCGCAAAAAACACATTGTTGCATGAATTGTTACATGAAAATGAGTTTGGCCTAATAATTTTGAATACCATTCTTGTAGCCGTTGGTTTAACGGATTTTTTCAAACTTATTCCACGGACCATAATATATTCAAGTTAATAATCCATTTGCCCGGTTATTCCGGGGGTGGTGGAGGGAATAATATTTACTATTTAATACACTAATTTACTGTTATGCTGCGGGATGTTCTATTAAATAAACTGAAAAAAAAATTCTAATAGTATAATTCTCCAATGACGTATATTAAAGACAGACTCCGAATTCTATTGTTGTAACTTGAAGCAAATTGGGAAGCTCCATGCCCAGAACTGTCATGGCCGAAAGTGAGTGAAGATGATGCAAAACACATGGTTAAACACGAGAGTAGCTGATTAATAATTCTTTCACACGCCGATGACGGAGTGATGAGTTTATCTTTTCGTTTACTTTGTATTTGAAGTATTTTATTCTATTTTATAAACAATTTTTCTATCATGGTTTCAATTTCAATTTCGTTTCGATTGTCTTTCAGTTACGTATTTTCATTTTAGTTACGTATTTTAGATTTATTTTTGTGGAAAATGATTCCTGACCCTTTTTCTTGTCTATTTGTACAGTTGTACCAGTTTAACTTTGAGGAATGGTTTTAAATTAATTATTCCTCAGGCCCAAAATCTTCAAAAACAAAGCAGCCAGACAGCTCATTACTCCACGGCTCACTCCTGCCCAGAACTATAATGGCTCAATTTGCTTCACTTTTTGCCGCTGTTAACAATAGGATTCGGAGTCTATCTTTAATGTACGTCATTGTAATTCTCTTATCCGTCTGTCCGTCCGAGGCCAACAAAGTTAAACAACCCGTCCGAAGCCAGGGATTGTTGTGGCAAGTCAACACTCCGTCATTGTTATTTAATTAAATAAAAAAAAAATCAATTCTCTTGGTCTGTCCAAAGCCAAGGATTGTTGTGGTAAGATAATACTCTTAAGGGCTGTATTTTTTGAACGGTAATAGGTAGTCAGCTGAAATTTCCACAGAGTATGTGTAATTATGGCGGATTGTCTAATAAGCAATAAAAAATGTAAATATTTTTTTCTTTTTTTATTGTTTTTGTGTTTTTTGTTCTATCGTAAAAATGGCTATTCATGCAAGCGTCAAACTTGTCATGATTGTAGTTCAAACTCTAAAGAATTACAACAAATATTGAAAAACTGGTCAAGTGCAAGTTGGAATTGCGCAACGCCAAATATAAAATCTTTTTTCTGGTGATCTGTTAATTTAATATTGAAAACTTTTTTGTTTAAATTACAAAGTGCGCGTTTTTAATTTATTGTTCAAAGAGCTTATTTTATAAATTTCGAAACTTAAACTATTATAAATTATATGTCTACAAAAGCCGAAATCGAGAACACAGTGCCACACCCTCCAGAACCTGGCATATTTTGGTTAATATATTATATGGTAGTACGGAACCCTCGATGCGGGAGTCCGACTCGAACTTGCCCAATTTTTTTTTATGTAGATGAACAGTAGTCATTTATATTATTGCAGAATATAAATTTTGAAAACATTGATGCTCCACTTTCATTTCTTTAAACTTCAAACTGTACGGTTGACACCCTACATGCGACGGGTGGAATTCTAGTATATCTAGATCATGAAAGCAATCAAAATCTACACAATATACAATATTTACCAAACTACAATATATAGGACAAGCACGAATTATTAAACTAAATCATATACGAAATAAACTTTTTACAAGAAATTAATTGATTCTATTTTATTTTAATAATAATAATAATAATGTGACAACAACAGGGGAGGGGAAACCACCAGATAAACCGGAAGTCCAAACCCGATGTTGTCCCCCAACAGGCAAAAAGCCCAAAACGGGGTTACTGAATATACATTTAAAAGAAAAAAAATAAATGCAAGTAAAATAATAAAATTAATAAAATTATTAATATAATAAAACAGTAGCAATACAATAGCAATAATAATAAAATTAATTATGAAGATATGATAAATTAGTAATATTAATAATACTAACTAAAAACTAGAAAGCAGAAAGGATAACTTCCTTTTGTCCAGAAGAGAATTCGTCGAATTTAACTTTTAATTTGTAAAACGGATCAATATTCGATAAATTAGTTCTCCATTTTCTTAATGATAACAGCGCCTTACTTTGCCTCTTGGACCTAGACTGGCGAACGACAAGATTGAAACGTAAGTCAGGCACACAAATGCTGCCTGAAATAATTCGGGAGAAGGTTTTGTACATAAAAATATGATAATTAACAGAAAAGTCGAAAATGGAGGAATTATTATACAACAATTTATTATGTGGAAATTTGAATTTTAAAAACTTATAAAAATTGTTTACTTTTTTTTGCAACAAGATAAAATTTTGCGTATTGCCTGTGTCACGACCATGGGTTTATGGTCAGTGAACTATTTGTGAGGATGCAAATCGATACTTACATTTCAAGAACATTATCAAAAATGTTCAAGCACCCAATGTTATATTTAAAAGGAAGTTACTAAGTCAAGCAAACAAAACTAGCACTATTTATAACGTTGAAGAACGTTGAAGTTATGATATCAAAGATATTAAATAAAAAAAAGTTTAAAGTTTGCTTTTTATTAAAATTTCTTATTAAAGAAATGATATGTTTATTAAAACATTTTGTTAAGAGAAATTACTTAAGATGCTGCGCTAGCATCAAGAAAATTAAATTACTAAAGTGCCATATAGTGGATTTATGATTCAAACATCATTTGAATCAGACATTGCGTTGTGTTTATTTTTTTATTTACCAGAATTTTAAGTTATTTAGAAATTGGCTGAGTAAAGTTTAATGGGTGTGTATACAACTTAATTAGAAACGGACACAAAAAAGGTAGAAAATATTTGAATTTTAATAAGCAAGAAAGTTTATAAATTTATCCCATATATCTTTTTCCTTTGAGGAAGTAAATAAATTGAATTTCTCAAGAAATATAATAAGCATTACACTGATATTGCAGGTAAGATACAGACAAGAATTAATATTATTCCCATGCTTGAATCAAGCCAAGTTATTACAATGTTTTAAGTGAAAGAGTATAGAATACACAGACATGTGTATAGGAAAACATGGTTATAAAACCGGATGTGTGGCCAACACAAAATCGGACATTGAAAGTTTTAATGATAAAATTGGCAGAGTAATATAACACAAGGTTATTCAGAAATTGCTACAAAGGATAACCAATGAGCTTAAAATAACTCATGGATTGATTCAACCACTAACAAAAATTAAGAGAAGCAACATTCTCTTAGAAAATTGAAAATTTCATATCACATAGACATGAAAAAAAATTATAATAGCATTTTTAGCTAAATATATATATAAAGAAATTATTAAATGGGACTACTCAGCAATCAACCACATACAGGATGTAGACAAAATTTATGGGACACAAGTTAACAAATTAAGCCCCCCAAAAAATTGATAAAAGAATAATTTCAAATTACATATTGGCCTAGACTGAAGATAGAAGAAAATAAAAATTAAAAAAAAATTAAATGAATTTAGAAAGGTTAAATTGTCCTAATAGAAAAAATTAACTAAGTCCCAATCAGCATGACGCACTACAACAGTGTGGAGGCTTACATGTTTAGAACTGGATGTAAATGATATCCGGAGAAGAGGTTGTCTGGAAAACCAGAACAATCTGCATCACAGTTTATGAAAAAGAATGTCCATCTCAACAGAATTAACAGGTGAGGGTGAAAAATGTAAAGGCTGCTTACATATCCTGACATACAAAAGAGAAGCTATTTCAAGAATCCATCTCAGCTTGCAATCAGGTTGAAGAGCACACACTGAAGTGGCAGAATGGTCTAGGTGGGGACATCATGCTGGCATCCCAGCTGAAGACAAGGCCAGTAGTGATGAATTTTTCCAGTGTTGCCCAATTTAAGCTCTTGGGGCAACAATCCACTGGCTCATGGCTGGCACACAGAAACAATGGCGATGCACCCTTGAAGCATGTCCATGTAAATTGTGGAACAACACCAGAAATAACTTAACAATCACTCTTTCATACAACATTGTTGTATGATACTAAAAAAGAAATCTTCAAAACTGATTAATTACAAAAATTAAATAAATAATTTTTTTTTTTACAAAAAAAATACAGTTAGAAGATTTAAAGACATTGAACCTTAGCTTTGATATCAAAATCATTATGAAATCTAAGCTCAAAATATTCTACAAATGAAAACATGTGATGGCTAAAAAAATCCTATTTTTTTACAACATCACACCTGAATATTAGATCCAGATGCCATACATAATTTTTGATAAAATCAAAGATTTACAAAGGGTCAAAAAGGTAAGCGGGTCTTTAAAGAAATTCGACAACCTCTTACAGATACCAATTCTTTTGCACACTTCTTTAGTCAAAGATTTTATATGGGTGGCAAAAGAAAGAGAGGCTTGGAAAAGAATACCTAAATCGTTGACTAGAATACTAGAAGACAGAGGGGCAGAGTCAAGATGATAGTTAAAAACGAAGTTAACTGTTTTGCGTGAAAAAGTCATTATAGACGATTTTTTGGCGTTAAGAGTGAGACCATTATTACAGGCCCAGCCGCTAACCTTATTAATTACATCTTGAAGCTCTTGACAGTCGGACCAGTTTTTTATACATTTGAATAATTTTAAATCGTCGGCGTACATAAGAAAATTGACAGACCTGGTATTAACATAATAGGCAATATCCGCCACGAAAACATTAAAAAGAACGGGTCCTAGAGGAGATCCCTGAGGGACACCACTCTTAAAAAGACCTTTCCTAATGGAAAGATCTTTTCCAATAGAAAAAGACCTCCCGATTAATAGAGAACGGAACCAATTTAATAACGAGGAGGAACATCCAATTATTTTAAGTTTATCCAATAACAATTTAATATTAACGTTATCGAATGCTTTGGAAAAGTCCAGATATATTACATCGACCTGGACTCTTGCATCCATATTCTTAGCAACAAATGACGTGAAATCTACGAGATTAGAAACTGTAGACCTATTCTTCCTAAAGCCGTGCTGTTCTGGTGGAAGAAATCGATCTATGTAAACAGACAAAGACTTGGCAACAATAGTTTCTAGTAATTTCGCCGGGAACGATAACACAGTTATTGGCCGAAAATCAGAGGCTAAGATCGGAGATGTAGTCTTAGGAATAAGATGGAAATTAACACTCTTCCAAGCAGCTGGGTAAATACCTGAACTTAACGAAAGATTAAACAATTTACAAAAAGGAATAGAAAGGGCATCAATGCACCCCTTGTAAATATAATCAGGAATACCATTAGAATCTAGCTGCCTGGAAGCTTTAGTTTTATTAGCTGCAGCGATTATAGTTAATTCCGTAATTGACATTAACGAAAAAGGCATATCAATTTTTTTCCAAAATTCAGACAGACCTTCATAATCAGCCTTTAATATAGAGTCTTGACTAAAATTTCGTTCAAGTCCCTCTAATAACCTAATGCAAGTTTATCAGCGTACATTGTCTTGCTACCCAAGAGCTTCTTTGTTAACGACCAAAAGTTTTTCGAGTCATGAATAAGATCAGTCTCCATCTTATGAAAATAATTATTGTAATCAATTTTTCTAAATAATTTAAATTGCTTTCTTGCTGATTTGAAGCTATCTAACACTTTACAACATCCAGACTTCTTATATAATTTATGCAGTTTATTTTTACGATTACATAATTTTATAGATTCACTCGAAAACCAAACAGGATAAGTACGCATTTTGTCCAAAGGTGGCAAAGTGAATTTAGGAAAACAAAGTTCGAAGGCAGTTTTAATAGTATTCACAATAAAGTTTGTTTATCATTTTAATAATATTACAAAGAGTTTTATTTACTTTACTGAATTATCATACACTCCTGTTCTGTAAGAATAAACTAATGTTATTAATACAGTTAAATGATTATGAAATGACTTCACGATTTAAAAACAAAAACAAATTTTATTTCAGTATAACGTGGGCAAGAAATAACGTGAGGTGTTCAGAGCTCGCTAGCGGGAATTCTATTAGGCCAAATGCAGTACATTTTGGTGTATATACTTAGTGGAACAAGCAGTTTCGATTTCTGCAAAAAAAAGTACCAAAAGTCGCCATAGGGGGCGCTTATTTCAAGAAATATGAATACCTAATTGTCAAATGAACAAATATCGTACAAACCAACTTTAGTAACAACAATAAACAATGTTTTATTTTTAATTACAAATGTGTTTCAATATGACCACCAATAGCTGTTCCAATAGCTGTTCATCATGCGCTGTACCGCGTGCTGTTCCAATAGCTGCATACGGTACACGACATTTTCTACGGCAGCTCGCAGCATATCTGCATTAATTAGTCTGATATGTAACGTTATTTGATCCTTTAAGGTTGAGAGGTCAGGAACATGTGCTTGATACACAAGGCTTTTCAAATATCCCCATAACCAAAAATCACAAGGGTTGAGATCAGGCGACCTGGGTGGCCATACCATGGGAAATGCACGACTAATTATTCTGTTGTCTGAAAAACGTTCTCGCAAGATCTGCTGCACCTGACGTCCGATGTGCGGTGGCGCACCATCCCGCATAAAAATGGTAGAATCCAGACAACCCTTTTCCTGCAATCGTGGTATCACAAAATTCTCAAGCATATCGGCATACCTGGCAGAATTGACGGAACAAGTCACTGGTCCACGGGGACGGATTTCTTCAAAAAAGTACGGGCCGATGATGAAAGAAGCAGTAAGGCCGCACCATACTGTTAGTTTCGGTGAATACATAGGAGTTGGCAGACACACTTGTGGATTTGATGCAGCCCAAATACGGCAGTTGTGGGTATTGATATCACCATTCAAATAAAAATGCGCCTCATCACTCCATAAAATTTGCCATGGCCATGCATCATCCACTTCCATACGTGCTAAAAATCTCAATGAAAAGTCTGTTCGGGTACGTTCATCTCCAGGAAGCAATTGTTGAACAGGTGTGAGTTTATAGGGATAAAATGTCAATATCTTATGCAATATTTTCCTCACCGTCGAATATGGGATATCTGTTTGGCGTGCTATTGCGTGTGCACTGCTGGTACCCTGCACAGTAGTCATCTCCTATTCCACAACAGCAGTTGCAACTTCTTCAACGTGTTGCTGCCTGATTCGTTTGCGTCCCCGGCCTGGTTGCACTCCTAGAGTTCCGGTAGATTCAAATCGCTCAATCATTTCCCGTAAGTTAGTTATGCTCATCGGTCCTCTTCAGAGGCGACGACTGCAAGAGGCTCAGAAGTCACCGCACATTACGAGAGGCCAAAGAGTCGCTAAATGGAAACGAGGCTTTAGACACGTGAAAGGCGAGATAAGTACAATGATTAGCAAGGCAGCTGGCGCAGCGCTGAGAGAAACATTCGCCTGTGCTGCTGACGTTAGGCATATGTCTTCGGCAACATTTAGGCTGCAGGAGAGACGCCGAGCTAACGTCAAGCGATGTCACCGCTTGGTGGTAGAAGATGGGGAGGTGGATTCTAATTCTGACATCCTATTAGCCTTCCACTCCCACTTTTCTTCATTTTTCAGCCACCTATTCTTCCCATATTATGCTAAGAAGCAGTGGATATAGGCACTTCGACCTCTTTCTGAGGCTTGATGCCTATATTATCCGTCCTGTCACCGAAGGTGAAGTCAAGATTTTTCTTCCGGCGGATGGTCGTGTTCGGTCCAGTTCGGGCATGGATGGCTTTTCGTACTCATTCTACACCCCGACATGGAAACCTCTTAGCTTTTCCTGGCGCAAGTATACAATTCCATCATCGCAGATCCTTCTTCCACACATCAGACTTTGGGAAGATTATCTTTTTCCCCATGGTTCCGGATTCAGTACATGTAGCCCAGTGGAGGCCGATATCCCTACTCAAGACAGATTATAAGGTCTTCACTTGTGCATTTTAGCAAAGATTAAAACTTTTTTCTGAGGACTTTTGCGATCCTAGACAGTCCTGCTCCATGCCATCTCGCAGGATGTCCTATAACCTAATAAACATCTGGTGTTTTATGCAGGAAGCTCGCGAGCGGCAAAAGACTCGTGCTGTGCTAATGGCCTTTGACAAAATGAATCACGGCTTTCTTTATCGAATTTTTTCGTCATCTTCTTATTCGGTCTTTTGCAACGATTCTTATTCTTCCACGACATCATGCGTGGCCATTAATTGTTCCATATCTTCCACCTTCAAACTTTCAAAAGGTGTAAGTTAGGGCTGTCTTCTATCCCCCTCCTCTACCTTTTTTAACTGAAACTACAATTGTAATATCTGAATCGCCACCCAGATGTTCGGCGTATGATCTGCCAGTTGCGTCAATTACAATCAGGACACAGGCATACGCATATGACGTGTTAGTTTTTGCGACGGATTCATATTCCCAGCATCTATAAAGAAACGTTTGACCAGTTTAATGATTCGACGGGGACTACCATCAATCTTGTTAAGTCTAAAGGTATTGTCATTGGGAATTGGACTGTTGACTGTCTTACAGGTTTCCCAATAGCATTTTGTGATCAAATGACAGTGCTAGGATATGTGTCCTCCTTTCTACCAAATATGTTCCCTATGCAGTGGCAAAAAGTAATTACAAAATGTTTTGCCCACCTTGACAGAACCTTCGTTTTTCTACCTCGATGTTCGTCTGTTGGTTTATATAAGTCAATTTTGCCTCACTTGATTTCTAAATGCCTATTTACCCTGCCTTCACATGGACATCTTTAGAGATTGCGTGTGGGGACTTTCTGTCGGGCGTCATTCACTTCGGGCAGAATTTCTATTTACTCTTTTTGAAGGGGAGGGGGGGGTCTTCCTGATATCCGGCTGTACATCATTGCGGCCAGATGATTCACTTGTTGCGATAATTCGTGTAGTTCTTCTTCGCCCACCTATTTCAGCGAATTTTTCTTTTTTTTTGTACCTGCGCTTTTTCTTTAAGGTAAATACGCTGCCATTACCTCTTTCGTTGCCAGTGACTATTAATTTACGACACCTGGACTTAAGTAGTCAATTTTAACGGAACTTAGTGACTTTTTTATCCAGACTACGTCAATTAGATCCGCAAGATTGGGGCTATCTTAAAAGCATCTAACACTTAGCAGTCCACTCAATAAAAGCATCTACCACTTGGCAGTCCACACAATAAAAGCGTCTATCGCTTGGCAGTCCACCTAATAAAAGCGTCGACCACTTGGCAATCCACCTAATAAAAGCGTCTACCACTTGGCAGTCCTTGATTCTTCCAGCAATCCGACCAGGGTGTGATAACCGACATCTTTAGTTTGTATCCTGATTATCCGTGGTCAGCCATTTTGAAGGCATTCAAAGCAATTAATGAAAAGAACTGCTTTCAACTGATAATTGCGGTTGTTGCACCACAGATTCTACACCCTTCAACATCTCCATCAATGGAGAGTGCTCGGATCTTGTGGCGTAGTCGAGACAATGAAGTGTGTGTTTTTCGAGTGCTCGTCCGCACAAGCCATCTGGGATCGTCTTTATGGTCTGGCAAGATTTTCCTTCAAGTCAGTACGATTCCTGATGGACGGTTCCACCAGTGCTCCTTTGAAGATGGACCTAGCTATTTCCATCACCTTCCTAAATAAGAAGGTGACTTTGGTGGACAGGTTGAAGGAAATGAATGCAAACGGTCGAAGAAGTTGGATTCATTTCCTTCAACCTGTCCACCAAACTTCTTCGACCGTTTGCAAGAAAGCGGCTGACCATGTTAAGTCCCTTCTTCTTAAACAATGGAATCAGCTAGGTTCCTTCAGGTTCAAAAGGTGTTATCCGTCATCTCAACGCCTTTTTGTGGTCTTTGGAAAGGACCATAATTCCTATCGTTTCTTCTTATGCTCCCTATGGACTTCTGATGGGTGAACGAGCATCATATCGAGGCGTTTGAAAAAGTGTAGAATCACGTAGGATAACTTGAACCAATTTAAAGATGTTCACTGGAGAAAAAAACCATCGGCTCCCAACAGCTTTGTGGACAGGACTGACGGGGATGTAAATCAGCCAGAACACAGAGATCCGAGTGGTTAATATTTTAATAAAAATTATTTCTTTTCCTGTTCTCGGACTTGTAACATCCAAATAAGCGAATGCTCTGCACGATCAGTCTCCCAGCAACTTGCCCGTCACCTAAGCAAACCCCCACATAAGGGAAATCCGAGCAACTCTCAAGTCACGTCTTACTCCACTGCAAAAACACTTTACTGTTTAAAGGTATTTTCCTGTGAGAAACATTTCAAGTTATTTATGAAAATCATGATTCAGTCTTAAGTGATTTTGAAGAACGACCAGATACCGAAATCCACGCAGAGAATACCAACGCCGCCCAGGACAGTAATTGTAAAGACAAAATTAAGTCTTCCACATCCACTGATAGTGTGTTGTCGGAACAAAGTATAGAATAAGGGGCGTTTAGGATACATGTCGGATACCAGTTCTATTTCAGAGGGTTTCCACAACAACAGAGCGATTAAATACGGGTCGGCATTCTTCACGATAGCTCCCAATTTAGCCGTGAGTAGTGCGAACACACGTAACATCGATTGCGCGCGCGCTGCATGCTGCGAGGTACGCTTGAACCGTAACCACAATAAGAACCTTTCCACGATATTGTTTGAACTGTATATTGTAAAGTACGAGGGGCGATTGATAAATAAGGTCTCCATGGCTGTAACTTTTTTATTTGTTAACCGATTTTCAAAATTCTTTTTGTATCTTATACTCACATTTGTCTTCTATGTAATGCACTATTCACTTTTCGACATAGTCCGCATCCCTTTCCACGCATATCGCCAACGCGTGACTAGTTGGGTGAACCCGTCGGAGAGGAATTCCGGAGATGTTGTCGACACCAGGATTGAATGGCAGCTTTGGACCCTATTCTCGGGTACGAAGACGTCCACCCGCACACGAGTCACCACACACCAGAGGCGTTGCAGCGCCTACAGTTCAACGATGAAAAATTGCAGTTCAAAAATGAAAGACTTTGCACATTGCGACTTTCACCACTTCCCAAAGAAGAAAGAGCCCCTGAAGGGACATGAGTTGGTTCTGACTGCAAGGTAAACGCTGCCATTCAATCCTGGTGTCGACAACAACTCCGGAATTCCTCTCTGACGGGTTCACCCAACTGGTCACGCGTTGGTACAATGCGTGGAAAGGGATGGGGATTATGTCGAAAAGTGAATAGTGCATTACATAGTGGACAAATGTGAGTATAAGATACAAAAAGAATTTTGAAAATCGGTTAATAAATAAGAAAGTTACAGCCATGGAGACCTTATTTATCAATCGCCCCTCGTACTTTGAATTGGATCATTTAACACTTAACTTTTTTTTCATACGTGCCGTTATGCTTCTCGTTGCAATTCCTGTCTGCGTCTCGTCTCTCTCCTGACTCCGTTAGTGACATCGCCCAGGATTTCTGTCCTGGTTGGTTTGTTTTGTTTGATATTAATGTCTTTTTAAACTGCTATGGTCATTTCAGGACGGCGTTATAGGGACCGCAAATTTTGCCTCGCAAGGGTTCTTTAACGTGCAGCTGGCAAACGACTACACGGGACGAACGGCTTTACTTCCCTTCCGAAGGAAGTGCGTGATCTCAGGATTTCCCCCCTGAAAAAAATCCTCGTCGTCCTCGGCATCACGCAACCACTGAGCCAGCGAGGCCGATGATTCCTGTCCTCCTCCCTCCAAAACGAGCACGCAACACTCACCAGGTTTCAAAAACAATTGATTAGACAGTTAAATTTTAAATAGAAATCTGAAGATATTTCTTCAAACTGTTAATTGAATCTTTTTTAGTTTATTATTATTCATTTAAATTTTCGAATCTGCCATTGTTCTTTATAATGTGACCTCACTTAAACTTCTCCCTTAGCCAACGAAAAAGACAGGCCGGGGCACTTAAAAGTCACATGACCAAAGTAGATCGAGCAACAATTCAATCTTCATTGTTTCCAAGATGGAATCAATGAAGTTGGATTGTTGCTCGATCTACTTTGGTCATATGACTGTTAAGTGCCCTGGCCTGTCTTTCTAGTTGGCTTTGCACTTCTCCATGACAATAGCAATTTTATACTCATTGTTCAGTTGAAGTTTTCAGAAGCGACCTTCATAGAAGAACATCGCAAACATCGTATATATCGTTGCGATTAAAACAGATTGATCACGATAAATACAATCATTTAACTGAACAACAAATGATTGTAGAACGTTTTAATGTTAGAAGAGTCTAAAACCAACCATTTGCATTACTTTAGCAAGTCAGCCTTTGAAGTAAATATTAATACACTTTATATTATTCACTGATACAGAATTTTATAAGGAGCGTTCATTACATTTACATAAAGATAATTTTATAATCTACATCGCCTAAACCTCATAACGAGAATAATTTTTATTTCACTGTGGCCATTGGTATATGAGTAACAACTCATATTTTCCAATTTTTAAAAAAGGGCTAACACTAGTATTTTAATATAGTAAGATACGAAATCATGAAATAATTACGATATAACAGCTATTAAATAAAATTCTTACTGCAAACTGGGAATGGTTCTTTCCAAATACCAAATCCAAGACAAGTGTTCTGAACATTACCATCCGGTGCATAATTTTTGTTGCAGGTTATTCTGACGACATCACTTATTCTGACAGTTGGCATTGATGGTTCTACTCTACCGTTTGTTATATTTATGGGAGTTTTACATCCTTTATATATCTCTAAAAAGGTAAAATATATATAAAAACATATATACTATAAGATTAAACAATTTATGCATTTTTAAATAGTAAATGTTAATAAAAAAGTCATTAACCATCAAAAATATACAATTTAAGTTTCTATTCCTCAGAAAATAATGAGCAAGCAAAAGGCAATTACTGGCAATAATTCCCATTTATTATACGAGATGGGTGTATTTAAAGAAAATTTTGTATTATAAATTAAGATTTTGCCTTTTAAGATAAATATTTTCATGTTGCTTGAAAGCTCTTGTCTTTATTTGCTTATAAATTTTTGTGGAATAAAGATTTTATGTTTTGACATTTAATTCATCGTTTGTTCCTTAAACTTCTATAAATGTTTAATATTTTAGAAAATAAAAAATTATTTAAAGTTTATGATTTAGAAATGGTGTTTTATAGATTGAACACAACGAAGTTTGAGTTAATTTTGTGATTATTTACATTCTTATTCCAATTTTTACAAACACAGGGTCTTTAAAATTAAATTTACATTTTGACATGGCCATAAAAAATAACTACTGGACCACAAGCTATAATACTTGGTAATATTATGGGAAGTTCATACATACCAAAAAAAAAATTAGTTCAAAAGGTCACCACCAGCATGGAATGGTGCTGTATGCAATATTCGTATACGAAATTAGACACGAAGACACAGGTTAACAAGTCTTTAATCGTTACTAAAATAATTTTAGTCATGTAACTAATTTAAGTAATGATTAAAGACTTGTTAACCTGTGTCTCCGTGTCTAATTTCGTATACGAATATTGCATAGAGCGACATTCCATGCTGGTGGTGACCTTTTGAACTAATTTTTTTTGGTGGGTATGAATTTCCTATGCCGTCTTGTATAATATTACCAAGTATTATAACTTTTGGTCCAGTAGTTTTTTTTTATGGCCTTGTCAAAATGTAACTTTAATTATAAAGACCCTGTAAATCCAAGAATATAAAATAAACAAACAGACTCCTGCTCTCTCTAAGAAGCTAAAGCCAGATTGCTGATAAAAACAGAATCCGTAAGCTATCGGCAGCGCTATCGTGAACCTTGCCTACAACAGACTAGTGCGAAGAGTCTAAGAAGAAGTAAGAGATCTTCGCCATACTAGATGGAATGACAAGCTCAAAAATTTGTCAAGACATAACATTTCCACTTAGAGCATGATTATAGCTTTACAGAAGTTGAGAATGCGATGCTTCCTCCACTTGGCACCACTCAAAATGACTACATGCAAACAGTTCAAGACAAAGCACAAATCACTGCAGATTCGCTAGCAGTAGATTTTATTATTCCTATTAACAATAATCCCGAGAGTCAACCCATGCCCCAGCATGTGCAAGACGGTCTTTTCAGCCATTTTCCTGATGATCATACCCAGCTTGGAAGGAGAACCGTGAAAAATCAATACACCCACTCAACTTTGAACATGGCTCACATCACATGGCTCCAGGCGCAATGTACGAGGGGTGATCAAAAAGTAATGTCGCGTATTGTTTTTCTCTAAAATCGTGACCGGGAAAAAATAAACACATGTACATTCGACAGAATAATTCTACAACCTGTGACAATAAAGTTCGATGAATGATGGCATATTGAGAGTGGATTGCTCGCTTGCATGAAACAGCAGTTACTATCCTTCAAAGTAATTCCCCCTGTACAAGTCCTGGAAACTCCTGGCGTAGTCGTTTTTAGGGATAGCCTTCAGTTGGGTCGTAACATTACGTTGGATGTCTGGCCACTTCGGAGGGCGTCTTCAACGGTGTTCCAGCCTCCTCGGAACCGTTTAAACCACTCATAAACACACTTCAAAGTAAGAGCACTTTCTTTGTAAACTGTTGTCATCATTTCTTGACTCTTTCGTTCGCTGATCCATTTTGGGTTTGACCGCGCGTACTACGCCTTCTCTCTTCAATGTCCTGTTTAAACACAATAAACACACTCGCAGCGCTGATTCTCTCAAATTTATTTAAACATGTCTCGATACGATGATGGTGCACTCTTACGACCGTTAGGAATTTGACGTCATTCACCGAACTTTATTGTCACAGGTTGTACTTTTATTTTTCCACAATCTCCAAGCCGATTGAGGCAACGATCTCCGCGGTGGACAAGTTTTTCCACGCCCTGTCGATAAAAGTCGTCCGGTTGAGTGTGAAACCAGTTTCGAACTGCCGATTTCATGTTGTCGTCGTCATGGAACTATTGACCGGCCAGTGACTTTTTCAACGGTCCGAACATATGGTAATCACTGGGAGCGAGGTCCGGATTTCATAGAGGATGAAGCAGTGCTTCCCAATTCCGTCGCTGCAACAGATCAGTGAGCCTTGGCGCTGTGTGGGGACGTGCGTTGTCGTGGTGCAGCACGATGTCCTGCGTTGCCAAGTCAGGAATTTCCTGCGTACGGCCGCTCGAAGATTCCTCAATGTGCCTCTGTAGCGTTCAGAATTGACAGTGGTATGCGGTGGAAGAAACTTAAGCAGTATCGGACCACGGCAATCCCAAAAACTTGTCAAAATGATCTTGCTGGAAAATGGCACAGTTTTGAACTTTTTCGTTGTGGGGGCTGATGTGTGTTTCCAAATCGCCGATTGCATCTTGGTTTAGGGCGTAAAATGTTGGACCCATGATTCATCGCCTGTGATGATTCGATCCAAAAAAACCTGACTCTCCTCCTGGTATCGGGTGAGATGCAGCAAACAAGCATCGAAACGAACACCTTGATGTTCGGCCGTCAACTGTCGTGGCACCCATCTGCATGACACTTTGCAAAAGCTGAGCTGAACGTGAACAATATCTTAGCCGTATCATATGAAATGTTCAACGCTGCAGCAACTTCTCTCTTGAGTTCTCCTGCACCTGCGCTTTCACAGCGGCAATGTCGCTGTCAGTCATGGATTCCCGCGGCCGGCCAGAGCAATGTTCGTCAAGCAGGTCCTCTCGTCGCTCTTTAAAAGCCTTGCACCAACGTTGTACAGTTCGGAGCTGCAGGATATAACCAACTGTGACGTGTAATTGCAGAGCTTCAAGAGCTGACGCAGTGGAAATAAATAGTCACGTGACAGTGGAAGGATATAAGTGAATTAAAACATTTATTGAGTAAATATGAGATAGAATTAAGTAAAATAACAAATGGCAAAAATAAGCAACCTTACCCTCTAAGGCTCAATCACTCCGATGGAAATATACAAATGACAATGCTTAACACCAATTAAGATAATTACTTC
>JAHWFO010006421.1:0-36364 GCA_023313115.1 Rhysida immarginata | reverse complement strand
TTTATATATGGGTCATTCCACGTCAATTCAGGCAGAAATTTTGCAGTTTTGGCACTGACCTCTCGGATTTTAATGAACTTTGGTATATACAATTGCCCTAGGGAGTTGGTAATGAATGCCAAATATTATTAATTTCTTTTTTTTTATGGAAGTTACGGGCACTAAAAATTTGAGAAATTTGTGTGGGGGCCTTATCTATGAAGTACTGTAACTTCGGTTGTATTTTACTTAGAAAGATGCGATTGGTGACATATGAAAGCTCTTTAACTGTAGATTCTATATGAAATTTTTAAAATTAAATTACGCATGCGCAAATATTTGAATTTAATAAAAATATTTTTTTTATGCAAATTTCTCAAAAGGTGGTATTTTTTTTCGTTAAAAATTATTAATATCTTACACATACATTCATAAAAACAATACATAAAAATCAGAACTGTGTTTTGCTCCGTTTGAGGATATTAATTTTAAAAGCTCGAGTTCCAAGCCATAATACATCCGTTTGTAAGTTACAATTCTTCAGATGGACAAGGGATCCTAAGAAATATAAATTTTTTGGTAATATCCGATTATCTTAAGCATTCTACGGCTATTTTTATTCCTTTCAATGTGAACTCATTAAGTTTTTAAAAGAAAATTCAATAAATGTAGAGAAGATACGAGGGTTGGTCAAAAGTAATGCCTCCATGGCTGTAACTTTTTTATTTGTTAACCGATATTCAAAATTCTTTTGCATCTGATACTTACATTTGTCCTCTATGCAATGCACTATTTACTTTTCGACATTATCCCTATCCCTTTCCACGCACTGCACCAACGCGTAACCACTCGGGTGAACCCGTCGGAGAGGAATGGCAGGAACTCAGGTGAACTTGTCGACCCCAGGATTGAATGGCAGCTTTGGACCATCTTCTGCAGCACGATAACGCTGGCCCGCAAACAGTCGCCATACATTAGAGGTGTTGCAGCGCCTACAGTTCAAAGATGAAAGATCTTGCACTTTGCGACTTTCACCACTTCCCAAATAAGAAAAAGCACCTTAAGAAACATTCAATCCGTGATGACGAGATAAAAGAGCAGTTGCACGTTGTAAAACAATCTGCTCAATATGGCTGGTGAGATTTGCTGAACTTCAATTGTGATTTCCTCCTTCAGCTCAGGCAAAATGTGCGGATTGTTTGCATACACTTTACCTTTCAAGGCATCCCAAAGGAAGAATCGAGAGGTGTGTGGTCCGGCGAGCGTGCACGCCAGATGCCACGCGAGATGATTCGATCAGCAAAGACGTCCTGCAAAAAGTGCATTGGTGTGTGTGCTGTACACGTTTCTATGCACTACTGCACACTAACTTTTGAATCGCCCTGTATAATGAAGCCTGCATTAACTTCAGCTCCCTCTGCAGTTCATCTCGTCCTTCAGGGTAACTTAGAAGTGACTGACTCTGAGGAAGTGTAAAGTAAATATTTTTTCTTTATTGCTTGCAATTCGACATCATAATGCAAATTTATATTTTCTTACTAAATTAACTTCTTATTTAACAGGTGCTCAATACTTTTCTGACTTCTGAAAAAACAAACTGAAGTTCAAAGAAACATTTTTCCTATTGATACAATTATTATTATTATAATTATAATTCTTATGTAATTATTATGTAATTCTATTATTGATTTAATTTTTGTGTAATTATAATTAATAATACTATTGATATAAATAATAAAACGTAAATAAATGAATGGTCTCAAGGTAACACGCTTTCTCTTCCCTGTACGAGTAGTCAAGTCTCTACTACCTGACTCCCGCTGCTTGGAGCTCAAGCTTTAAAAATTAATATCTTCAAAACGGAGCAGAACACGGTTCTGAATTTTTTGTATTGTTTTTATGAAAGTATGTGTAAGATGTTAAAAAATGTTTAACGAACAAAAAATACCCACAAGTTGAGAAATTTGCATAAATAAAATAATTTTATTAAATTCAAATATTTGCGCATGCGTAATGTAATTTTATAAATTTCATATAGAATCTACAGTTAAAGAGCTTTCATATTCACCAATCGTATCTTTCTAAGTAAAATACAACCGAAGTTACAGTACTTCATAGATAAGGCCCCCACTCAAATTTCTCAAATTTTAAATGTCCGTAACTTCCATAAAAATGAAAAACAAATAATAATATGTGGCATTCATTAACAACTCCCTAAGGCAATTGTATATACCAAATTTCATTAAAATCCGAGAGGTTAGTGCCAACGCTTGCCTGAACTGACTTGGAATGACCCATATCGCAATTTTCTCGTATCTGCCGTCATTTTCGAGAAAAAAAATATGCTGCATTACTTTTTGATCATCCCTCGTACTATTGGAAATTTTAATTGTTATTATACACGGTGGTTATAATTCAAGTTATCCACTTCTGCGTAGGCTGCAGACCACCTTATTGCACGGATAGTGATGAAACTTTTTGTATAGGCTATCCAGAGCACAAAGAAGAGAATTCCAACCGAACATTTATTAGTGTGCACGGTTACCACCAGGGAAAAAAGTTTCGCTGCAAGATTATACACAGACGGTAGTAATGCACTATTGTAACGCTGTTAGAGTGACTGTTCAATATGCGCAACCTCTGCGTCGATGAAATGTTGAAAGCGCAGGATAGTGTATAAATGGCTGCAACATGACGAATGATGTTGGCTTTCAGTACAAGCAAGCCGTACGTCACTGTGATAAACATGACCCGTCAGGGTTCCCCACAGCCAGAAGTCGCATGGACTAAGTTCTGGTGATCGGGCAAGCCACATACATAGAAAATGTCTCGATAGAACACGTTCATCACCGAAATCGGTAGGAAGAAGTTCCTTTACTAAGCGATTCACATACGGTGCTGCCCCATCTTTCTGCAATGTCTGTAGATTGGTTGTTCACCGGCGAATTGCGTATGCACTTATGAATTTTCCGTTGGAATTCTCTTCCCTATGGTTTGCGAACTCTGCTCACTTTCCGTGCAATATCGCGGTCAGCAGGCCGAGCAAAACGTGTAAAACTTTAATTATAACCACCTGGTTAGAAACCAAAAACCACTAAGGATAGAAAACTATCTAAAGGAAGTAAAAAAATAACAAACGATTTCTTCGGACGCCCAAAAAATCAGCGATAACCAGACATGCATTAGAACAGGGCCGTCCAAATCGTGCACGTAGCCCGCGTGCAGCATAAAAAGCTCGCGGGCAAAGCTCACGGGCAAAGTCAAGGAGATAGTTTTAGACAGGAGAGGAGTGGATGCAGTTTTCCTATGCAGCGTTGCCAGACTTTAGGGGGCGATTCCGTTAAATGAGGCAATATTTCTTTTGTTACTGATACTTGCATAACATGGCACACATTCCGAAAAAGCATAAAATCACTGAACCAGTATTTAAACCGGAGTGGGAGAATCTAATTTGTTTTTTTTTTCATTGTTTACAGATCGGATTCTAAATGCTTAATATGCAATCGTGTCCTATCGGGAAAAAGAAAATACAATTCTACCTGACATCGAGAAAATTATCACATTAAAACGAATAAACAAAATGGTAAACTGCTCGGTTTGTTTGTTTGTTTTTTTTTTTACAGTATCGAATTGATAATTAGCAACTCGACTTTAAGGAACTGACCACGTAATGTGCAATAGGATGGGAAGGAAAATCACCCGCGTGCACGGGCGCTACCCGCGGACAGAAATCTTGGACAGCCCTGCATTAGAAGCTGGACTCTACCTTACAAAAAACGACTTTATTATTAAGTCATGTCTAAGACAACAGACTATTAGATGCTTAGATGGCACTTGAAATCAAGAAGAAATATGCCGACCTACTACTGAATTTGGATCGAGGACCTCTAGGAAATTCAAAATAATATAAAGTGATTAATGTAACAAATTTAATTTTTATTTTTTATTTTTGTTCTCTTAATTTATCATTTCTTGTTAATTTATCCAGCCTTATCTTTATTGGCTTCCGTGTAGAGATTTATAGAGTTTCATTAATCCTGGGCCCTGATTGGCCAAAGTTTTGTGTCAATACAATTCGTTAATTCTTTGTACTTGCATTTCGCTGAATGATAGCCACAAGTTAGCCGAAATGTACATATGATTAATGAAATGTAACTAAAGAGTCGTTTTACTTTCTTTTGACCAGGTATTAAGAGTTATCATAATCCATTAATTTCTGGGACTACTTAAAATTTAAGTAGTATTAAATTAATCTTTAAAAAATAGTGCATAGTTCTAATGAATTCATTTCAAAAGTCATTTCTATATTATTGCGCGCACTCCTTCATGATATTAAGAATGCAATATGACTTAACCAGTCACGGAGCCCATAACGCGATCGCTCCTGAATAGTACAAGAGCAAATAATATGTCTTCAATGCATATTTTTAGAATCATTGAGGCAGGTTTTGATATACAACGTTGAAACGATAGTCTCCCACATTATGTATCATTACGGATAAATGAAACCTGTGCGGATCCGGTTTTATAATTTTATAAAGCGCTGCGTGTAATGTAGTTTTTCGTGTTAACGACTTTTTTTTGTTATAATAGTTTTGTTTGAAGTAGAGGCTCAAGACCACACGCTTCCCCTCCAAGCCTCCATACTGGGTTGTGTTTTTTATAGAAAAAAACCTCTTGTGGGACTCCCGAGTACGAAGCTTTATTAAAGACTATTTCAGGAAATATTTCACATTTTTAAGTACCGAAAGGTTCTTAATATTATCTAAATCGGTTCAGTGGCACGTGCACAAATGGTACCTGTATTTTCCCACCTAGAAATTTTCAATGGGAAGATACAGGTATTGGACATTGA
Source organism: Rhysida immarginata (assembly GCA_023313115.1). NCBI lineage: Eukaryota > Metazoa > Arthropoda > Chilopoda > Scolopendromorpha > Scolopendridae > Rhysida > Rhysida immarginata. The sequence continues at coordinate 31,530 of JAHWFO010006421.1, read as the reverse complement.
AACTGAAACACCTTCGCAAATAGCACTGGGTACCCCCAGGGCTGAATAGAACCTTCTGCTAGGTAATTAATCGTATGCATATCAATGAATCACGTGTCAGAGGTCTTGGTAGTCACTCCAGTAGAAAAGTTCGATAGTAAGCTTCAAATTGTCTGTGCAGAGCGCTATAATGGGAGACATATCCGACTTCAAAAGAGGGCAGATTGTTGGGGCGCATCTAGCAGGTGCATCTGTGTCCAAAACTGCCACACTTTGTGATGTCTCACGTGCTACAATATCCAGGGTGATGTGTGCATATGAACAGGAAGGACGAACCATGTCCAGGAGGAGCAACTGCAGGGGAAAACGGAAGTTGTCGGAAAGAGACGTCAGGACATTGACCAGGATTGTTGCACGAAAGCGGAAAACCACCGCAGCAGAAATCACCGCAGAAATGAATACACACCTCCAGGAACCTGTGTGCACGAAGACAATCCGTCGTTACCTGCATAAATCCAACATCCATGGCAGGGTTGCTATACCGAAGCCTTTCCTCAGTAGTACAAATGCCTCCAAGCGGGTTCAGTGGTGCCGGACGCGTAAAACCTGGACGTTGGATGACCTCAAACGCGTCATATTCTCGGATGAGTCCAGCTACATTGTCTTCCAAACAACAGGGAGGGTATTCGTCTGGAGGAGTCCCTCTGATGCCTACAACCCAGACTGCTTGGTACCCACAGTCAAACACGGAGGTGGATCAGTAATGGGTGGATCAGTAATGGTCTGGTGTGCAAACTGTGCAGGACCTCTACCGATCCTTCCCAAGACGTGTTACTGCTGTGCTGGCTGCCCACGGTGCCCCAACACCTTATTAAATAAAGATTTTGGATTTCTACCAGGTGTTTCAGTTTCAATGTCCAATACCTGTATATTAATTAATATATCAAACAAACCGTAATGATGAGATAGAAGCGGATATAAATTACTTTTTTCGCCAATTGATAAATATGCTTAACAATACAACGAAACTTGTCTTATGAGAGATACTTATGAGAAACTTTCTTACCACAACAATCGAGCTGAACAAATAACTATGAAAGGCAACGCCGATACTAAAAACATATATTTTAGATGTATAATACCACAAATTAAATAAAAATATTATATGCGTGGCCTTATATAAAAAAAAATCAGCACAAGCAAAATGACTCATATTAATAGGTGACCAAGAATTTTCTGATACTCGCAACATTGAGTAGACGCGGAAAATCCTATATGACGCAAATATATTCTGGAAAGAGAATTTCTTGAAAGAAATAAAAAAAACGTATGATCTTGAAGAAGTAAGATTAAAGTACTTAGCCCAAAAGAATTCATTCAAAAAATTCCCAGCAAAAAACTCGGTCGATGTATAGTCGTCCTATCACTCCCTAACAAATAATATCATTCGCTATTTAAAAAAAACATTGAACATAATCTTGCTATTACCTGGCCAGGTACAAATTAGAGGAAACATAAATATTTCCTCACAACAAGCGAACGCCGACAGGGACGAGGACATAACTCCATATTGACCAGAGCGAAATTCTACCAAATAACAACGTGACACGAGCACGTCATGTGCACCCTTTAATTAATGTACGGGAGGGGATCCACCGTAACATCCTTTTAACTTAGGAAAATGTGAATATTCAATTGAGCTAGGTAAGCACGGTCAACTTCAGATAAAAGAAGATAACAGAAAAAGAACGCGAAATATTTAAATCGCGTGGATAAAAAAAATCAATCATAGCTCGAAAAAACCCAAATAATAGAAGAGGTAACCAAAGAAACGAAGAAACCTGATAATCAACGCTTGAATGGGTTGGGAAAAGTCTTAAGAGAGACATAAAGCCATAATCACGATCAATCTAGTCAAGATTGGCCAAAAATAACCCGTAATGGAGACAATAAGAGGAAAAAAAATCCTAAGAAATTAAAGTGCATAAAGCGAAAAACGCACGCAACACAACACAAATGAAAAACACACCAATACTGCAGGAAGAATTCAGAATTGTTACAACAACCTCCGTTAAAAACCTCCTCCGTCTATGTTTTGAACCTTTCCGGGTACGAGCCATATTTTTCTCACTGGTGTTTAGAGGGGTGTTTGATGAAATCATTATTATCTAATTTGCATAACTTCACTGCCTAATTTAGCTCTACACATTGTAATACTGAAGGGCTGGTGTGCACTGGTTAGTATTTTTCTTGACTTTTCCTCTTCATACAGGTCTCTACCACCCACTGTTCCCTGCTAGAACCTGAACGAGCCAAATTTTTGTCGTTGACTGATATCAAACAATTTGGAATGATGAGTTATAAATGAGTACAAAGTATAATTTATGATAATGAAAATTGGTTTAAAAGTACGTGGTTTAATGGTTTCTTTATGGTCCATTAGAAACTTACAATGTTAACATAAAGCGGTTAAAAATATGGTACCGCGAATGATTTAGTTTAACCTTTCGGTACTGGGTAATGTCATTCCTTAATGGTTTATTAAATACCATTTACTGCTTTATACTTTCAGTATGGGAAAACATGTCTGTCTGTCAATCCGTCCGTAACTCTAACTCCTCCGAGGCTATGAAAGATTTTCAAAATCTGTTTTTGTTAGTCGATTAAATGGTTCATGGCACGAAACAATCACAAATATTATCTAAATCGATTCGTTGGCACCTGCACAAATGGTATCTTTACGACCCCACCTAGCAATTGTCAATGGAGAGATATATTAAGTAATATATCAAAAAATCGTAATGACGTGAAAGAAGGGGATATAAATTACTATTATCGCCAATTAATAAATATTATGGCATATAATATATCAAACAGATTAGGATGATGTATTATGAATGAATATAATGTAAAATATTTGATGGGCGAAATTGGTTCAAAGGCACCTGGTTTAGTGGTACCATTATGGTTCATTGGAACTTTCAATTCTAAAATATGGCATGTAATATATCAAGCAACTTAGAATGATGTACATAATTGAAAATAATGTAACGTTAATGATAGTCGAAATTGGTTCAAAGGAAACTGTTTTACTAGAACCATTGTGGTTCATTGGAACTTTTAATGCTAAAATATTGCATGTAATAAATCAATGAACTGGAAATGATATGTGCTGAATGAACATAACGTAAAATTAATGTTAGTTATTTGTTCATAAAACCAGGTGCAGGCGAATTTGGTTCATAGGAACCTGGTTTAGTGTCACCATTATTGTTCAATGGAACTTTCAATGCTAAGATATGGCATGTAATATATCAAACAGCTTGGAATGATGTGCCAGTAATGAATTTAATGTAAAATTAAAGATAGTGGAAATTGGTTTCAAAGAACCTGGTTTAGTGTTACCCTCATGATTCATTTTAAAATTCAGTGCTAAAATATGTCATGTATTATCTCAAAAATCTTGGTATGATGTGTCATGAATGAAATATAACGCAAAATTATTGTTAGTCAAAATTGGCTCAAAGGCACCTGGTTTAATGGAACCATTATGGTTCGTTGGAACTTTCAATGCTAAAATATGGCATGTAATATATCAAACAAGTTGGAATCATGTGCCATGAATGAATAAAATGTAAAATTAATGATAGTTGAAATTGTTTCCAAGAAACCTGGTGTATTGGAACCATTGCGGATCATTGGAACTTTCAATACTAAAATATAGTATGTAATATATCAAACAACTTGGAATGATGTATCAAGATTGAATATAACGTAAAATTAATGATAGTCGAAATTATTTCAAAGGTACGTGGTTTAGTAGCACCATTATTGATCAGTGGAACTTTCAATGCTAAAATATGGCATGTAATATATCAAAAATCTTAGAATGATGTGTCATAAACGAAAACAAGGTAAAATTAATGATAATCCAAATTGGTTCAAACGTACGAGGTTTTATGATATTATTATGGTCCATTAGAGTCTTACAATGTTAATATAGGGCGGTTAAAATATTTTTCCCCGAATGGTTTAGTTTAACCTTTCGGTATTTGGTTATGTCATTCCTTAATAGTTTATTATGTACCGAAAGGTGGTTTATGCTATCAGTGTGAGGAAACGTGTCTGTTTTTCTGTCCGTCCGTAACTCTAATTCCTGCGAGGCTTTGAAAGGTTTTTAAAATATGTTTCGTCAGTCGATGAATATGGCTCGTGCACGAACGAATCACAGATATTATCTAAATCAGTTCATTGGCATTTACACAAATAGTACCTCAATTTTCCCGCCTAGCGATTTTTAATGGCAAGATATATTACTATTATATCAAATAAATCGTATTGACGAGATAGAAGCGGTTTTTCATTACCGTTTTCGTCAGTCCATCTATATGGTACATGAAACGGACCATCAAGAACCTTATCTAATTCTATTCAATAGCACGTGAAGAAATGGTACCTTCACGACGCCACTTAGCAATTTTCAATGGCGAGGTATATTAAGTAATCGTAATGACGAGATAGAAGCGGATATAAATTATCATTTTCGCCAATTAATAAATACGGTTCCGGGAAAGAACCATTTTTAAAATGGTTGAATTCGAAACAGTGGCATATGCTCTAATGGTACTCTTATGTCACCCTCAGATATTTTTGATGATAAGATAAGGCAGATAATACACTACTGTTTATAAAAATCGCAACACCCTGATGGAATAGCCCAATCTGCATTAAATTTGGAGCATTTGCATATCATGGGTCAGAAAAGAAACCATTAGATTTTCAGGTCAATACAATGCGTTTTATTGTCACATTAGTATCGTGTGAAACCACCGTGGGATGCAATTACAGCCTCTAAACGTCGTGGCATTGAGTCAAACAAGCTCTGAATAAGGGCCTGGGTAATGTCCTGCCATGCTCTGTCTACACGGGTATACAGTTCATCCACAGTTGCTGCTGCAGGAGTCTGACGAGCCAATCGATGAGCAACCCTGTCCCACACATGTTCGATTGGGGACAGGTCTGGTGAACGCGCAGGCCAGGGGAACAAGGGCGTCTGATGTGCTTGGAAAAAAGCGAGGACATTTCTGGCCACATGCGGTCGGGCATTGTCCTGTTGGAATACAGCGCCTGGAAGGTTCTGCAGGAAGGGGATGACCTCGGGTTGCACAACTTCCCTGATGTACCGGTCACTGTTCAGATTGCCATGGATTCTGATCAGACGGGAACGGCCATGGTAACTGATTGCACCCCACACCATCACCCCTGGCGTTTGTCCTGAATGACGCTGCAGGATGCATTCTGGAAGGTCGCGCTCGCCACGATGTCTTCTGACTCGTATCCTGCCGTCATGGTGCTGCAAGTTAAACCTTGACTCATCCGAAAACACAACTTGTTGCCATTCAGCTTGCCACTGTTGGTGTTGATGGGCCCATTGCAATCTGAGGCGCCGGTGGTTTTGAGTCAAAGGAATCCGCAACAATGGTACTCGTGCCATCAATCCTCTGGAAATCAAACGGCGTCGTACAGTGCTAGCAGACATTGTCCTGCCTACTGTAGCACCCCACTAGTGTGCTAACACTGTGGAAGTGGCTGTACGATCTGCTACACACATGCGATAGAGGTGTCTGTCATCTCGCGGTGTCGTCGTGCTGGGTCTTCCTCAGCCTGGTCTTCGGTGTGCCCTGTTCTCTTCGCTCCACTGCCTCCATGCACGCATAATTGTCGTTGCATTACGTCCTACACGAGCAGCAATGTCACGATACGACCATCCCGCTTCACGCAGACCAATTATGCGTCCTCTTTCAAAGTCTGTCAGCTGTTGATATGGTACCCTTCGTCGTCGTCGAGGCATGGTGTTCTTTCAAGCAATTACTCTGAAAATCTAATCATTTATACTCTGACCCATTGTATGCAAATATTGCTAATTGCATATGGATTAGACCATTCCATCAGGGTGTTGCGATTTTTATAAACAGTAGTGTATATCAAACAAATTATGATGATGTGTCATGAATGAATATAACATAAAATTAAAGATAGTCGATATTGGTTTCAAGGAACCTGGTTTAGTGGAACCATTATGTTTCATTGAAGCTTTCAATTTTAAAATATGGCATGTAATATATCAAACAACTGGAAATGATGTGTCATGAATGAACACAACGTAAAATTTATGTATATAATTACTATTTTAGCCAATTTGAGAAGTATGGTTCAGGGAATAAAACATTTTGAAAATGGCTGTAATCGAAACAATGGCACGTGCTCTAATGGTACCTTTATGACACACTCAAAATGATATGGCATTCAATCATAAAAATGATAAGATATGGTATGTAGTATATCAGGCAATTTGGGATGATGTATCATGAAAGAATATAACGGAAAATTAATGACAGGCGAAATTGGTTCAGTGGTTTAGTGGCACCATTATGGCTCAATGGAACTTTCAATGCTAAGATATGGCATGTAATATATCAAATAACTTGGAATGATATGTCATAAATGAATACATGGTAAAATAATTGATAATCCAAATTGGTACAAAGATACGAGGTTTAATAGTATCATTATGTTCCATTAGAAACTTCCAATGTTAACATAGGGCGGTTAAAAATATGGTTCCACGAATGGCTTAGTTTAACATTTCGGTACTTGATTATATCATTCCTTAATGGTTTAGGTTACTTTATATTCATTCATGACACATCTTCTTATTATTGAAAAATCTGAGAGTGTCATAAGGGTATCATTAGAGCACGCGCAATTGTATAGATTATAACCAATTTCAAAAGGGTTTATTCGCGGAACCATATTTATCAATTGGTGAAAGAAGTAATTAATAACCGCTGCTATCTCGTCATTACGATTTATTAAGTACTGTAAGGAATGGCTGCCTGATATGTCATACGGTGCTCACATTAGTATGGATTCGAAAATCCGGACGTATCAACGCCATTGTAAGGAAAGCTAAATGCTAATACCTGTCGATTTGCTTCAGTGTATAAGGTCAGCCCCTTAAAGGTAAAGACATCAATCGTGAGCCGGCGATTGAGCCTCTAATGTTAGATTCAAAGATTGCAGTCGTTGCGCCATTGCTGTTTCAGTGAAATTTTGAATGTCTGTGGCCGAATGGAGTGGTTAAGATTTATTATGAAGCCCACATAAAGATTCTTCCGCTGACAAGTTCGGCCGGCAAGAGGATCAAATAAAGAAAGATGGACTCAAGTTCTTTGGTGTAACGAAATGGTAAATAAATTTATCCATATAAGAAACAATTAAAATTAATGATATTTAAATAACCTTCGACCTCTCTACTAGAGTCGGAACAATGAATATTATTTAAAATAAGGGATCTAGTCATATTAAAATAATCTCAATAAAATGGCATCAAGTGAAACACAGAAAATAATCATTGTAAAATTAACTCAAAAAATGTACGCATCAAAAGATAAAACAAACTTTAAACTTAAGCATAGCTTTAGCAGGTGGAAACCCAGTTAGATAAGCAATTGAATCAAGTAGAATACAATAACGGCAATCAAACCCTATAAAATATAATGGCAAAGAAAAACGCTTTAAAATGGACAGGGGCGGAAAATTAAGGCCTAGAACTCACGGCTGAAAACAGAAAAGCAGCATCAGCATCATGGTGACTAGGCAACGGGCATGGCAGGACATCTCTTTGATCATCGTTCGTCTACTTCGTTCGTCTAAACATGGATACGGCGGCAAGGCAACTCAGCTCGCGAGACAAAGACTAACTGGTCAATTTACGAGACAAAAGCATTGTTAATGCGGGGCACCGCGGTAGAAATCAACATTACAAAAACCTAGTTAAATCGAGCAAAACAAAAAAAAAAACTGATTGCACCAAATTAACATAAAGAAAACGTTTAATAAATGAATTTGGGTGATCCCCTCGTGTAGGCTGCTCATGGACAGTCATTGGAAAGCAATGGGTTTTGCTACCTGCAGAGAAATCTAAGTCCCAGCAAGAGACACTACACTCGTTGGCAAACCTACATCGAGGGGCAAGAAGCAGAAGAGGCAGCTGGAATGTCTTGGCGGTGCAAGAACCAAAATCATTCGCCCAGATGGAGAAAATTCTAACTTTCCTCGCCCAAACGGGAATCGAACAATCGACCAATAAACGATTGGGTGATGTCACGCAGGTCATCCAAGATGCCTCAAAGCTTGGCTCAACGGGAATATCCCGCCCGCACATCTGGAACTTCGACTAAGGCGCCTAATAGACGCGTGGCCACCTGCTAGATTCTAGAAAGATCCAACAAGAAAAAGGCAATAACGTGTCAACCAAGGTTCGAAGTATTCCAGGGTGGCGGAGGAAAGAGTCTCCTATTTTAAGCGTAACCATTCACCGAACCTATCGGCTTGACCTGAATTCAATAGCTGTTCAATGTCAAAGACACTGATATGACAACCACAAGGGAAGCACATTCCCCATCTTTCAGTTACACAACCTGAAAGTTGCCTAAGCGAGTGGAAGTGAACGTTATTCACGCTCCCCTCGAGGCCATAAAATTTCTCCGCAAACGAACAAAAAGAAAAAAAGGGATTTCTCTTAGAAATTCTAACTTTCTAAAAACTTAGAAAGCCTACTCGTTTCAGAAAACGATCAACAGAAAAATTCCAAAATACTTTCCACAGCGCAAATTGCTGTATAAAACATTAACGGATAAACACATTTCAAAACTGTCCCAAACGCTCAATAAATAAATAAATATGCGTAAAGTAAATTATAAATGATAATTAATATCCGTGTAAGGTCTGAACCTTTACACTACTGAAAGGTGCTTTATGATGTCAGTGTGGAAAAAGGTGTCTGTCTGTCTGTCCGTCCGTGACTCTAACTCCTCCGAGGCTATGAACGTTTTTCAAAATCTGTTTTTGTCAGTCAATTAATATGGTTCATTTGACGAACCAATCACAAATATTATCTCAATTGGTTCGTCGGCACATGCACAAATGTTACCTCTATATTCCCACCTAATAATTTTTTTTTTTTTTTTTACGGTAAAAAAATAATAATACAGCAGTGCCCAACAGAGCCAGTATGGTCCAAGACCGACTAGTTAGGTCTTTGAGGGCACGACACAGAACAATGAAAAAAATACAGTTAGTAATTAGTTAAAATACAGAAAAAATAGACAAATAAAAATACTTAAATGCTAAACACAGTTTCAAAATACATAAAATTAGATAAAATAAAAAAAATTAGATTAATTGACAAGATTAACATGATAACGGCTACACCTAGTCATATATAATAAAAAACAATGAACAAATAAATATAACTAAAGTAATTAATAATCAGACAAATTAAAAGAAGTCACTCTAAAAAACAAATGATGTATGAAAAATATAATATCTTAAGCTATAGAACAAAGATAGGTTCTATTCGAATATTTATAAAGGTATTAGGATAGTTGATTAAACAGCTCACCAAAATTTATTGTAAATTGACATAATTTCCCAGAGAGAATGAAATTTTTTAACGCTTTGCGGAAAGCAGAAAAAATAGGTAAAGAGCGAATTTCGATAGGTAACAAGAACCAACACTTGATTCCGATTATTGAAATGCACCTAGATTGGTAATTACGTCGGATAATAGGCAAGTAAATACTTCCTGCATTACGAGTAGCATAACCATGAATATCTTGATGTAAATTAATTCTGATAGAAGGAAAAATGATTAGTTGAGCATTAATGGCTTTGTAAATAAAAGAACTTAGTTGAATGATATAAATCTGATAGACTGTAGGAATACCAACGATTGAGAAATAGTGTGAGATAGAAGACGTTTTACTAACTTTAAGTAAGGTTCGCAGAAACCATTTTTGAAGTTTTAGTAGTCTTGTTAAATTATGAGAAGTGGACGATCCCCAAAAAATTATACAATAGCAGAGAGCGGAATGAATCCAAGAGAAATAAAGTAATAACAAGATATGATAAGGAAGGTAATTTAATCGGGAGATCATTCCCTGTTTCCTATTCAATTTAGAGACAAGAGAATCAATATGATAGTCCCATGTCAAATCATGGGAAAGTGTTAAACCCAGGTATTTAAATACTTTAATACAAGATATGAGTTGATTATCGTAGAAAATTGGAGGAGAATCAGGTATATTACTCCTATTCCGTTGAAAGAAAAACATTAATTTAGTTTTGTCAACGTTGACAGTTAACTGATTCATTACATTCCAATTTTTAAGGCGGCTAAGAATTGTGTTAAGAGACTCAAGAATTTGATCAACGTCTCTATCCGAGAGCAGTAACGTAACATCATCGGCATAAAGAATTGTTTTAGTTGAAATAAGGTACTTAGGAAGGTCATTAATGAAAAGATTAAACAAGATAGGGGATAGAATCGACCCTTGGGGGACACCGAGATTACGGGTCAAGATTGCAGAGGATTTGCCAGAAAAAGCTAAGTAATAACGCCGATTAGTTAATAAGTTATAGAGCCAATTTAAAGGAGGTCCGCGAATGTTATAGTAAGAAGAGAGCTTGAAAAGTAGATGAGGAATAGATATAGAATCAAAAGCTTTTGTGTAGTCAATGAAAATAGCTGCAGTAAAATTATTATTAGATTGCTCAGTAAAATTCGGTGAGCTCATAGATCGCTGTCTCAACATTTTTGCTAGGAATAAATCCATGCTGAGAAGGACTAATCAACTTACGGGAGTAAATAAATTGTGAAAGGCGATTATAGAAAAGTTTTTCAAAAATTTTAGCAAAAATAGGCAAAGACGAAATGGGACGATAGTTGGAATACGATTTTACATCACCTCTTTTAAATAATGGAGTGACTTTCGTTATTTTCAAAGAAGATGGATATGAGCCTGAAATCAGAGAATGATAGAAAATATGAGAAAGAGGTAATGTTATATAAGGTTTAGCGGCGATAATGGCTTCAGAGCGTAAGTCAAGAGGGTCAGGGGCTAAAGAGATTTTAACTGGGAGATTACTTCGCTAACTTCTTCGGGTGTAGACGGAATAGCAAAGAAAGTAGGAACATTAGTCGAGATATAAGGAGGATAATTTAAAATAGGGCTATTTGGGAGCGAAGAGGGGGGTAATAGAGAAGAGAGAAAATCAGTCAAAGATGACGAATCAATTGAATTTGGATGGGTAAACGGAGAATTGAAAGAGTGGGAACTCTTAGAAAGTTTATTTAATAGATTCCATTTATGCTTATTAGATGATAATTGATTAAACAAAGTATTAAAATACCGCTCCTTCGATCTATTTATTAAATTTTTTAAATAATTTGAGCAGTCTTTAAAAGTTCTCTTTAATAGTGGTGAAGGTTTTTTTCGCAACTTGCGATATAAAGAGTTTTTTCTTTTAGATAATGATAGAATGTATGGAGAAATCCAAGGTTTAATAACAGTTTTTTCATTAATAAAGTGATTAGACTTTTTAGGCGTAAAATACCGGTTATAGCCAAGCTTAAAATGAATTAAAAAAGAATCAAACAAGAGATCGCTATCATTAGTATTCGGTAAAACAGTGGACCAATCAGTAAGCGCCAGAAATGAAGTGAAAATAGCTAGTCGTGTATGTGATATGATTCGAAATGAGGTAGGTGAACTAATAGGAAAAGTAGGTTGAATATTAGTATTGAATATAGTGAGCATTGGAAAATGGTCAGATATGGATAAATCTAAAGTGTTACTAAATACTATAGAGTTAAAATTTGAGAAACAAGCATCAATCGCGGAATAAGAGTGATAACGTAAAGAAAAATGAGAAAATAATAAGGCTGTAGGAACTAATCCAGATCTAATAATAGGATCTAAGAGAAGGTTAAGGCTGGAAGAAGGTTTACTAAAATCAATATTAAAATCACCTACAAGTATAATAGTTTTACGGAGGTTTTGTAAATCAAAGAGAAGTGAAGAAATAAACGAGCAGAAAGATGAAAAATTACCAGATGGAGGACGATAAATTGCAATGACTAAATATTTATCATTAAGGCAAATTGTTAATATTTCAACATTGGATGTAATTAAAGAAAACTGATCCAAGATGACAAAAGTTAGATTTTCGTAGATATACATACCTATGCCGCGCCTCCGCGCTTATTAGTCCGATACACTGAGATTGCTTTATAATTAGAAATATCGGGTAAGGCGAACGAATCATTACACCATGTCTCAGTGAGAACTATTATTTTGGGAATTACAGATATATGGTGTAATGATAAGAGCATATTGGTAAAATTCGCATTAATGCTTCTGATATTTAAATAATAAAGGGACAAATTACGTGGGGAAGCTGCGCTAGGATCTTTTTTTAATATTTCGTTCAGAGCCTCCATTTTCATAGGATGTAAAAAAGACATATTGAAAAAAATTATAAACCAAACAAAATAAAAAAGAATAAACAAATAAAAAAAACAAACTCAAAAACAATTAAAAAAACTAGAAAAACGGTGAAAAAAAATTAACGTTAAAAAAATGAATTGAGCATAAACTGAGAATAAACTCATGCATATCCCAACAAATTATTAGAAAATAAATCTTAACACGTTATTACAAGCAAGATAATCCATTAAAAACAAAACACATTAAATTGTTGTACGACTAGCAGTGGCCAGAGTCACGGAACTTCACAATATCGGAGACAAAATGTATTCTAACCGGCCTCTCATTCGGGCCTTTAGTGAAGATTCTTCCTCGAAAAACCCACACGTTTGAGGGGCCTAAAATTCGTTTGGCTTCGCGTAGGAGTCCATAGCGATGTTTAGTAAGGTCCTCTAAGACGACAACGGGAGACGGACGAAACTTGTTCCGATTCTTTAAAATTAAGTTCTTGACAATAGAAGAGCCAAACTGCACTAAAATAGGGCGAATGCTGTTTTCACGGCGCTGATACAGGCGATGTACAGCGACTATATCGGTTGGTGTTAAATTAACATTAATTTCCGAAGAACAGAGATCCATCACTTTAACCTTAAGATCATCAGTAGGAGACTCTGAGACCCCAAGAAAGCGAAGATTGTTTCTTCTACTGTATTGCTCCATTTCATCCAGCTTATGCCATATAGATTCAAACTGTGACGAATTGTCCGGAAAAAGCTCTTTCTGAAACCACAACATATCAGTAGATAAATTCTGAATCTGCTTCTCGAGTTCAGAGATTCGAGCAATGGACAACTCCATTGACTGAAACAAGGGTTGCACTCGTTTCGAAGTTTCAGATAATTGATTTTCCAACTGAGTTCCAGACTTAGAAAGTAGACGGGATATCAATTTGTCTAAAACATTATCGTCTTGAAGATAAGAATCTAGAGTCTTCTCAATTAGCTGTACTAAAGAATCTTCGGATAACTCATCCGGGAGGCCCGAGGATTGCAGATTGCGTGAATTATTTGGTTTGCTCCCTTTATCGGCTGGCTTCGGCATTATTTGATTAATTACAGCTCAATCAATAAAAAAACAAATAACAAAATGTAGTGGAGTCAAGAGTATTAATTCCTCTAAAGTACAATACACTTTCAGTTCAAGATTGAACAAATGGAACAATCCCGGTTTCTAATCGGTTACATAACGCCATAAAAAATTCAAAAAAAAATATAATTTACTTGTAATCGCAGTATGGAGAATAATATTAACAGAATCGCAACATGAAGCGAGTCCAAATCACAACATGAAGAATAGTGAAATGTAAATCATACTTCAATGAAAGAAGTCTGAAGCATTAACATTTCTCACTCAGCAATGCACAATTCTGACGAAGAGCTCAAGCAAACGCGGCTTGCGTGGGCGCCATCTTGAATGTTTATATGATAGAAAGTTATTATGATAGAAAGATATTATGATAGAAAATTTTAAATAGAAAGATATAATAAGTAATGGAAAAAATGGCACGTGCTATGAAAGGACCCTTATGACACCCTAAAAAGTTTTCAATGATACGTTATGGCATATAATATGTCAAACAAATTGGGATATAGTGTCATGAATGAATATAACGTAAAATCATTGCTATTCAAAATTGGTTTAAAAGCACCTGGTTTAGTGGAATCATTTAGTTCATTGAAACTTTCAATGTTAAGTTATGCCATGTAATATATCAAACAACTTAGAATCATGTGTCATGTATGAATGTTACGTAAGTCATGTTAATGATAATCCAAATTGGTTTAAAGGTACATGGTTTAATGGTATCATTATGGTAAATTAGAAACTTTCAATGTTAACATAGGGCAGTTATAAAATATATTTCCGCGAATGGTTTAGTTTAGGCTTTCGGTACTTGGTTACGTCATTTCTTAATGGTTTGTTAAGTATCGAAAGGTGCTTTTTGCTATCTGTGTGGGAAAACGTGTCTGTCTGTCTGTAACTCTAAGTCCTCAAAGAATATGAAATATTTTCAAAATCTGTTTTCGTCAGCCAATGAATATGGTTCATTGCACAAACAAATCACAAATATTATCTAAATTGGTTCAATGGGACGTCCACAAATTTTACCTTCATGACCCCACCAAGAAATTTTCATTGGTAAGAGATATTAAGTAATACATCAAAAATTTCGTAGCAGCGAAATATAGCAGTTATTAATTACTGTTTTCACTAATTGATAAAGAAGGATTCGCGAATGAACTATTTTTAAACTGGTCGTAATCGATAAAATGGCACGTGTTCTAATGGTACTTTTATGATATCCTTAAAAATTTTCAATGATAAGATATAGCAATTAGTATATCAAACAGCTCAAAATGTTAAAAGAAGAGCGAATAAAACATCATTATGCACGTTTTCTCCCTACATGCTCAATCGTGTTCATGTTCGGAGATTTAAAAAAGAAATAAATAAATAAACAATAAAATAAAAAATTATATATTTACGGCTTCCTTCTTTTTTAGATCAGCCCCTTTCTGTCCCAACCCTAGCCCACTGCCTCCTCTTTAACTCATCTGTGTGAGCTCGGATCCCAAACTCCCACATACAACTTCCCCCCTTGTTCTCCATCCTCTTCCTTTTATCAACTTTGTGTCCTATTACACTGTCCCTCCCCCACTCATATCGACCCCTTCTCCCCATTCACATTTTGCTTCACTTTTCTCATTTCTTAAACTGTTTTTCCTTTATTGTTTTCTCATTCTGTACTGTCACTATTCTATCCTAAGTTGTTTGCTATTAATTAACTAACTAAATTACCTACTATTATTTTGTGTTTTCTCTGACCCTCTCACTAACTGCTCCTCCTTTCAAATACCCATAAAAGAAGCATTGAAAATGGCGACAGGAGGAAATAATATCATAAATAGTGATGATCAAATTTCTACCTCGAATGACTTATCTATAATAGAGAACGACTCTGGTTTAAAAAATAATTAATTACAAATTAAGTTCAAATTACAAAAAGCACCAGCTGTTCCAGTTGTAAAGGATGAACCTTATACAGCACTTAACACACAGAGTACGTGGGATTTACCATTAAGAAGGTTTGATACTTATCGGTTATGTATTGGGAATTTGCATGATTCAGTTTTCCCGAGCCAACTCGCCAAATGTCTTACGGATCATGGACTCCACGTTTTACAATGTGGTAAGTGGACAACAAAAGCGGGAACAACATCTAAGAACTTTTTCTTTCGTATTTCAATTGATGACGACGATTATCTTTTGAATACGTTTGAATAGCCTAAAGGTCTTTCCATACGACCTTATTTAGGCCGCAACCCAGTTCTCCAAATTGATGCTGTGATAAATCCACCTGCTGATGCGAGGCCTCAACACAACCCTACGTAGTCGTGGGACTACTAAAACAAAGGAGAATTCGTCGAGACCGTTAGTCCTTAGCTCTCTGAATGCTCGATCCGTGTTAAATTAATCTGACGACATTGTCCTTTGGATATCCACTCATAAACCCGATTTGTGCATCATTATGGAGACATGGCTTAACAGTTCTCATTCTTATAATCATTTACAACTTAATCAATATAACATTATACGCCAAGATAGAATATCTAGAGGAGGTGGTTGGTGTGCTGATTATACTTAGGGACGAATGGAGCTACCAAATTATGGATCAACAATCTAATTCCGGCTTTGATCACATTTACTTAAATGCAAAATTACAGGAAATTGAGGTCAATCTTCTCGCCTTATACAGACCGAACTATATTCCCATTACTGAGTTATTGGCTGTTATCGAACAATCTCATCGTTATGCCACCAACCTGATAGTGGGGGACTTAAACGTGGATTTCGGAATTAATTCTTATTCGACCAAAGCTATTATTGAGCAATGTAAGTTGTTACAGGTTCAGCCAATTATTAATTCTACTACTATAATAACCAAGACGACCAGAACCACTCTCGATCAAATTTGTATTCTGACATCGTGGACTGATAATTTAATTAAGCATGCAATAATTCCAAAATGTGATCATCACGCGCTGATTGTTCTGATTAATCAGATGTGCAATACGAAATCTCCCAAAAAAGGTTTAGTGAATATATCAATTTTGACTATGTCGATTGGATACAATTTAACAATAGTTTACCTAATTTTGACTGGTCAATGTAATTCAATACCCAATATATTAATTACCTATTTAGCATAATGAGCAATAACATTCAACAGGCACTCTTGGGGGCTGGTTTACAAATCAAGAATGTACAGATTAACAAAGTGAGACGCCCTTGGTGGAACAAAAAAATATTAGCTTTGTGGACGGATAAAAAACTAGCTTACAAATCCTTGCTAATGGATTCCACAGCTCTCAACAAACAACGACTGAAACAGGTAAATGCCCACTTAAAAAAAAATTAAGCAGGCGAAGCGTGCTGCACTCATGAAAAAGGGGACAAATATCTTTGTTCTATGGAAATGTATCCGAAATTATAACAATTTCCCGTTCAACCAGGGACGCACTTACTTAGAGTGGATAGACAATCCGAATTTAAAAAAAAAGCTCACAGGATAATTTTGATAAACATTTGATTAGCCTTGGTATTAGAATCCCTAACATCTCGTTGAGTGCCATAAATATCGCCATATGGCAATCCAATAATAAGACTTCAAATAGTGATGAGGTTTTAATCATTAGAATCATTAAAAATTGGGGCCATTTTGGCAACGTTATTTTTAATCACCTAATTCAAATGATTTGTTTGACCCAAACTTTTCCGTCTGATTTTAAAAGGACACTCATTATTCCGGTATTCAAAAAAGGCGATACCACTAATGTTTTAACTATCGCCCAAACTGTTATCTTTCTGCTCCATCTAATCTTGTTGAAAAATTCATATTCGCCAGGTTAGCCACTTTGTTGTGGGCTAGCATCCCTAGAAATCAATTTGGGGGTCGAACTCAGACCCCAACAATATATTCGATGCTGACAATCCTTGACTTTCTTTTCCGTGCAATTGACAAGGGAATGTCTTGCTTTTTAATAAACACAGACATTTCCAAAGCTTTTAATACAATCCAAAGAGGCGCTCTAGTTAGACAATTAAAACATTATGGTGTAGATTCGTTAACGTTAAACCTTCTACAGAATTACTTTTGGAATTTGAAAAAATGACTTTTCAACACTAATCCACTTTGGACCTCTGACAGGGCTCTCCAACCGCTACAGCCTTATATGCTGCAGCTACTGCTGAAATTTTAAACTTACCCTTGCATTCAAACAAAATTTCGTTCGTTGATGATAATTTTCTTTACATGACCTTTCCACGGTCTGAATATACCCGTGCCTATAGCCAGGTTCAGGAGGACATTCAGACATTGAAAAGGTGGTAAAGAAATCGTTGAGTCTTTATTAATTGAACTTAATGGCCTTATATTTCTCTTTTACAATTTAAGAAGAGATTGTGCACACTATAAAAACAATTTTAGTCCCGAAAATTGAATATGGCGTTTTAGTGTAGTCTACTGCCTCCAAAATACATATTACTAGAGTTTCAGTCGCAAATAATAATGTAGTTCGTGCTGCTCTTGCCTTATCTATGTATGCCTCTATGTCTGAAATATTCTCGAGGTATATTATCCCGTCTTTACACTGCATAATAAACATTGCTCGTCTGAAAGAATTATATCGAGCTTTAAGTGATATTAATCATCCGGTCCACTATGTCAAATCATATCTTACTGATTCGTTGAATACCCGATCTACTCAAAAATATAAACTGATGCCAAAGTTTAATTTCGACTGTCAATAATTTTACATTATATTCATTCATGGCACATCATTCCAAGTCGTTTAATATATTCCATGCCATATTAAGCATTAAAAGTTCCAATGAACCATAACGGGTCCACGAAAAGCAAGAACCTTTGAACAGATTTCGACTATTAACAATTTTATGTTTTATTCATTCAGGGCACATCATACCAACTTGTTTGATATATTACATGCCATATTTTAGCATTGAAAGTTCCAATGAACCATAATGAGTCCACGAAAAGCAGGTACCTTTGAACCGATTTCGACTATTAATAATTTCATGTTATATTCATTCATGGCACATTATTCCAAGTCGTTTGGTATATTACATGCCATATTGTAGCATTGAAAGTTCTAATTAACCATAATGGGTCCATAAAAAGTAGGCACCTTTGAACCGATTTCGAATATTAACAATTTTATATTATATTCATTCATGGCACATCATTCCAAGTTGTTTGAAATATTACATGCCATATTTTAGCATTGAAAGTTCTAATGAACCATAATGGGTCCACACAGAGCATGTACCTTTGATCCGATTTCGACTAATTATAATTTTATGTTACATTCATTCATGGCACAACATTCCAAGTCGTTTGATATATATGGCACAACATTCCAACTCGTATTACATGCCATATTTTAGCATTGAAAGTTCCAATGAACCTTAATGGGTCCACGAAAAGCAGGTACCTTTAAACCGATTTCGACTATTAATAATTTTATGTTATATTCATTCATGGCACATCATTCAAAGTTGTTTGATATATTACATGCCATATTTTAGCATTGAAAGTTCCAATGAACCATAATGGACCCATGAAACCACATATCATTGAACCTGATGGAGGAAGTGATTACCTTTGCTTGATAATAGAGGGCGCTAGCCGCCTCTCTCTCTGTACATGAAATCTAGTATGTAATTTCCGGTAATAAAATATAATAGAGTGTCTATCTACCCATCAACATGGTGTATGTACCGTTTTTTTCTCCTCGTAACCTTTCATACAACAGGTTATGGGCCCAGCTCTATCGAGCATAAATAAATTAGTTCAACTGATAATCATCACCAATAATATAAATTATTTTTGGTTTGATATTAAATTGCTTCATCTATAACTTTTGACGAACTTTATAATTGTAATGGAACACAACGAGGCCTACACCAACTGTAAGTAGAAACTGATTTTCTTGTTGGAACTCAACTCAAAGAAAAACAAATATTTAAACGATTAGAAGCAAGTACTGAATTTTGCACGTTTTTTTTTGGCCCACTAAAAACTGAATAACTATCTAAAAAAATCAAAACACTATCGCCGACGTAGCTTATCAACGAATTTGACTATGCTACAACGATATCGACGATTGTAAATAAATGGCCGATCTCATTTCAACGATCTGAATTAAATTGATAAATTGAGCTATCAGTTATAAAGAATTGAATTAGATATGGCTACTGAAGGAAGTGGTTCTTTCTCCCATCCAAAACTTGAAGGAAGAGAAAACTATAGCCAATGGGCATTTGCTATGGAAATGTATTTGACAAGACGTGGCTTTTGGAAAAGAGTTACTGGTACAGAAACAGCAGATGCTGATAAAGATCGAATCGCACTATCATATATTGTTGAAGGTGTAAAACCACAAATTTTTGATGAACTAAGTAGCTGTGTTACTGGCAAAGAAGCTTGGGAAAAGCTTGCAAAATTATTCAAACCAGTTGGAGCTTCACGAGAGGCTGATCTCATTCGTAAGCTAACGAAAACGAATTTATGTGATTGCATTGGCATGACAGATTATTTAAACAAGATGATGACATACGCACGTGAATTGAAGTCCTTGAAAACTGAACTTTCTGATAAGGTCATATCTTACATCATTCTTGCTGGACTGCCATCAGAATACGATGCACTTTGTATTGCTTTGACAAACTGTGGGACTGAATTGTCAAAGGATTTTCTACGAGAAAAACTGCTAGAAGACCGAAATATGCTTAAACCTGTAAATGCTGAAACTGCATTGACTGTACAACGGTTTTGCAACAATTCAAATCGTGATCATAAGTATAGCAACGCTCGAGAACCTAACCGTGGAAGAGGTATACGTCGAAATCCACATGCGCCAAAACTTGCGCCTGGCCAACATACCTGCTTCAACTGTCATGAAAGAGGACATAAAATGGCTGACTGTCCGAAATCGGCACGGCACATCAAGGCAACAATGGCCGCGACATCTTTTGAGTCGCCTACAAATGAAAAACGACGACCAAGCACAGGAGTCTTGTTCCATGCCCTAATAGCATCGACCCCAAGGCCTGATGAATGGTACTTTGATTCTGGAGCATCACGACATATGACGGCATTACGGCATATAATAACCGATTATGTTGAAGAAACTCCATGTAACGTTTTGACTGGCAATGGCCCCTTGCAATTGAAGGGACATGGTAACGTAACGCTGATGATTGAATGTAATAATGTAGTTACAGAAATGACATTTACAAATGTTTACTATGTACCGAACCTCCCAGTCAACTTGTTATCGACAAAATGGCTCACGAAGAGACATGGTCTGAATCTCTATCAAACTGGTGAACGAATGCATCTATACAGAGATAATACACTGTTACTAACTGGAACTGGCCTTAGTGACGAGCTCTACACACTTGATTTAGCATGTGACAAAAAGGCCCTTGTAAACCAAGCCATACCTAATGATGGAATCGAATTATGGCATAGACGAATTGCACATCTAGGGCGAGATAACTTGCGACAACTCAAAACAATGGCAAATGGTATAGACTTCATTGACAACGATTTTCATTGTTCAAGCTGCTTCAAAGGTAAACAACCACGTTTGCCTTTTCCGAAAGTGAAAGCTACAAGAGCAGCTAATATACTAGAAATCATTCACTCAGACATTTGTGTACCGATGGAAAAAGAATCATACGGAGGAGCACGATACCTATTAACGTTTATTGATGACAAGACAAGATATACAACAACGTATTTCTTAAAATATAAATCAGAAACTACAGCCAAGTTCATTGAGTACAAAGCGATGGTAGAGAACCAAACAGGACGACATATCAAGGTTCTAAGGAGCGACCGTGGCACAGAGTACACAAGTCAATCGATGGCCGACGTACTACGGAAAGCAGGGATAGTCCATCAAGTTACAGCAGCGTATACACCGCAACAAAATGGCGTCGCTGAAAGAACTAACAGAACATTATGCGAACGAGCTAGAGAACTAACAGAACATTATGCGAACACAATGCTTTTTGACGTAAACTTAGACAAACGGTACTGGGCTGAAGCTGTTCACACTGCTGCTTTTCTAAAGAACATTTCACCAACTCGAGCTGTAAGAAAAATGACACCATTTGAAGCTTGGCACGGTAGAAAACCAAATTTAGAATTCTTTCGTGTTTTTGGATGTAAGGCATTTGTCCAAATACCACAAGTCAAACGTCGAAAATGGGACCCAAAATCAGAAGAACTTCTGTTTATTGGATACGCAAACAACTGTAAAGCTTACCGATTGATAAATCCTCAGACACACACAATTGTTGAATCCAGAAATGTGGTGTTCAACGAAAATGAAATGTTCATGAAATTGAACCGAGTTCCGGAACTGGACACAACTTCTCACTTTATTATCCCAGATGTACCTACATTACCCGTAACAGAATTCCCAGTGGAAACCAATAAAAAAAAAGATGAACTTTCAGTAATTGAAAAGCAAAATGATGAACCTCCAAAGATAGTTGACAGAATCATTGAACCCCCTGAGCTACAGCGTAAGTCAACAAGAGTACGAAACCTTCCTTCCCATTTTGATGACTATATAACTTATATGGGAAAAATAGAAGAAAACTATGACGATGACCTCCCAATATTGGCTTTAATGATCAATTCTGAAACCAATATTGTTGATCCATGCTCAATTGATGAAGCATTAAAACGCGCTGATGCTGAAGAATGGAGAAGGGCCATAAAAGAAGAATTATATGCCCACGCTTGCAATGGAACTTGGGAAGAAACCACCCTACCAGAAGGACGAACTGCAATTGATTTCAAATGGGTCTTTAAGCTCAAGACCAAACCAGACGGCTCTATCGACCGGTATAAAGCACGCTTGGTTGCAAAAGGATGTAGTCAAACACCCGGAATGGATTTTGACGAAACCTTTTCTCCAGTGAACCGGTATTCATCTCTACGCAGCCTACTAGCATTTGCAATCATGAATGATTATGACATTGAACAGATGGACGCAGTCATGGCTTTTGTACAAGGAACTTTAGACGAAGAAATTTACATGAAACTTCCAACGCCTTTTGAAGACAGCAGAGAAGGGCGGATAACGAAGACCAATAAAGTTTGCCGGGTTCGAAAGACGTTATATGGATTGAAACAATCTGGCAGAGTCTGGAATAAATTACTCGACAAGAAACTTCATTCGATCGGTTTTAGACCAGCCGCATTCGACAACTGCGTCTACATCAGAGAAAGTATGAACGGACTGCTAATAATAGCTGTCTATGTTGATGATCTACTGATATTCGCCAAAGATTCTCGTTCGATGAGATGGATTAAAACGGAACTCTCAAAAAGATTAAACATGAAGGAACTTGGTCCTGTGAGAAGCATTCTAGGAATCGAAGTAAATCATGACAAGGCAAACGGCATAATGACGCTAAGTCAAAAGAAATATATTTCTGATCTCCTACGCAAATATAACATGACTGATTGTAATGCAGTTACCACACCGTGTGAAGGAAACCTGCAACTATCGAAAATGCAATCTCCAACAAATGATATGGAACGAAATGAGATGAGGAGCATTCCATACCGATCGTTGATTGGAAATTTACTTTATGCTGCTCAAGTGACGAGACCAGACATTGCGCATATTGTAGGAGAGTTGGCAAAATTTTGTGAGGATCCTGGCCAAGTACATTGGTCAGCAGCAAAGCGCGTGCTTAGATATTTGAAGGGAACTGCGGTGCTGGCGTTAACGTATCTACGAGATGGCAATAATGAAATCGAAGGATATAGCGACGCAAGCTTTGCCGACTGCACTGACACAAGACGATCGACCACAGGATACGTGCTTCTTCTTGCTGGTGGAGCAATTACTTGGAGCAGCAAACGACAATCCACGGTAGCTGCTTCCACGACCGAAGCTGAATATATGGCACTTTCAGCAGCGACAAAAGAGGCGATCTGGTTAAGAAAGTTTGCTCTCGAAATCCTGCAAACGACAGCACCCATTACTCTGAATGGCGACAACAAGGGTGCGATTGATCTAACCAAGAACACCATTTTCCACAATCGCACCAAGCATATTGATGTTAGACATCATCTGTGCCGAGAAGCTGTCCAGCGAAGCCAGATTAACATCAAGCGGATTGACACCAAAGAGATGGTTGCAGATTCCCTAACAAAATCTGTACCACGTGTGAAAAATGACTGGTGCAGAAAGCAACTTGGTTTGACCACTTGTCGAACGATCAAACCAGGGGGAGTGATGGAGGAAGTGATTACCTTTGCTTGATAATAGAGGGCGCTAGCCGCCTCTCTCTCTGTACATGAAATCTAGTATGTAATTTCCGGTAATAAAATATAATAGAGTGTCTATCTACCCATCAACATGGTGTATGTACCGTTTTTTTCTCCTCGTAACCTTTCATACAACAGAACCTTTTTCGATTATCGTTAATTTTACTTTAATATTCAATCATGACATGTTATTTCAAGCTGTTTGATATAATACATGCCATATCTTAGCATTGAAAGTTCCAATGAACCGTAATGAGTCCACGAAAAGCAGGTATCTTTGAACCGATTTCGACTATTAATAATTTCATGTTATATTCATTCATGGCACATCATTCCAAGTCGTTTTTATATATTACATGCTATATTTTAGCACTGAAAGTTCCAATTAACCATAATGGGTCTATGAAATACAGGCACCTTTGAACCGATTTCGAATATTAACAATTTTATGTTATATTCATTCATGGCACATCATTCCAAGTCGTTTGATATATTACATGCGATATTTTAGCATTGAAAGTTCTAATGAACCATAATGGGTCCACGCAGAGCATGTACCTTTGATCCGATTTCAACTAATTATAATTTTATGTTACATTTATTCATGGCACAACATTCCAAGTCGTTTGATATATTACATGCCATATTTTAGCATTGAAAGTTCCAATGACCCATAATGGGCCCATGAAAAGCAGGTACCTTTGAACCGGTTTTGACTATCATTCATTTTACGTGATATTCAAGCATGACACATCATTCCAATTTTTTTATATATTGCATGCCCAATTCGAGCTTTGAAAGTTTCCCCTGAACCATACTGGTTCCATGAAACCACATACCATTGAACCTATATCGACTATTATTAATTTTACGTTAATATTCAATCATGTTATTTCAAACTGTTTGATATCATACATGCCATATGTTAGTATTGAAAGTTTCCAGTAGATTAGAATGGTACCACTTAACCACATACCCTTTAACCAGTTCTGACTGATACTGACCATCAAGGAAGACGATCACGTGTCTTCACTTAATTCACAAGCCTTCTCTCTGCTTTAGCTATAGAATCTTAAAGGGTGAACAGCCTTTGGCAATGCACAGGCCATTTATACACGGAATTGTATAGTGAAAAACGTGGTCCCCTATATTATTTATGACCTTTTGAACCGGAAGCAGTTCACCGATTTTTTCCAGCAAGGAACTCAGTCTTCCGATTTCTCTAAGTTGTCGAATTGCGAAAACGGAAGTCGAAAATTTGGAAGCGTTCGAAAGCTAGAGTACCAACGGACAGACAGACGGACGGACGGACGGACGGACAGACGGACGGACGCACATTGTGAAAACATAAGTACCTATCGGTCCTAATAATATAGCTGGCCACCCCTTATCACACTATATAAAATTTTCCATGATAAAATATAGCAAGTAGTATAACAAAGAACTCAAAATGATAAAATAAGAAGGAATAAAACTTTATTATGTACGTTTTTTTCCTACATGGCCAATCGTGTTCGTGTTCAGAGATCTGGCTGGCCACCCTTTATGACACTCGATAAAGTTTTTCATGCTAAAATATATCATTTAGTATATCAAACAACTCGAAATGATAAAATAAGAGCGAATAAAACGTTATAATGTACACCTCATTCTAAAAGCGTTCGGTGAAATGATGTTCGGCGTCCTTGCAATACATCAAGCCACTAAAACTAATCGGTTTTAAACCAGTAAAATTAATGCAATTCGAACTCGACTTCTTGCTTGAACTGATTAATTTCACTGGTTTAATATTTTGCAAAGGGCCGAACATTATTCACCTAGATGAAAACGCTTTTGGAATGAGGTGTACGTTTCTCACCTGCATGCTCAATCGAGTTCATATTCGTAGATCGTTCTGGCCACCCCTTATGATACCCTTTAAATTTTTCACTGCTAAGATATGGCGTGTAATATATCAAACGATTCGTAACGACCTACAGGGTGGTTATAATTAAAGTAACACCATTCATATCCTTCTAGCGGCCATTCTGGTAATCAGATTTTGACGAAACTTGAGATATACACAGGGTGTGTCACAATTCCCTCCTGGGTTTGGAGGGCTTATAAAAAAAAACTATTACCAATACAGCAACAAAGTTGACTTTACTGGAGAAAAACATTACTAGTTTTGTTTCACAAATGTTCAATATGTGAACCTTTCGTGATGCGGCAGATATCAAGTCTAAAGTCAATTTCTAAAGTCCAAAGTCTACCTCGATATGCTGCAACTGTGGTTAATGCCTCAATTACAAGAAGATAATTCGTCGTTCATTTTCCAACAATTATGGGGTTGCATCAAAGATCAACACATCATATGGTGTGTTTGTGCCCACTATGCCACGTGATTTACAAGATTTACGCCAAAAGATCACAACCGCATTCGCTACTATTGATCGTGACATGTTAAAGCGGGTGTGGGAAGAATTTGACTTTATACTTGATATCTGCCGCATCACGAAAGGTTCACATATTGAACATTTGTGAAACAAAACTTGTAATATTTCTTTCTCCAGTAAAGTCAACTTTGTTTCTGTATTGGTAATAGTTCTTTTTTTATAAGCCTTCCAAACTCGGAAGGGAATTGTGACACACCCTGTAAATATATGCGCATGAATAATAACAAAAATAAGTTAGAAGCAGAGAAATTTATAAGATCAGAGCATTTGATCAATGTGATTTCCATTTGTGTCAATGACATGTTCAAAGCGCATTATTGGGCAAAGTTGACTTTTAGTTACAGGGAGCACTGCGTGCATTGCAGTGCAGCATCTCTCGGAGACACCCAATTGAACAACTCATTTATAGCAACTGTTTCGTATCTGCCCTGCAGTGAAGCAAAACCCCATCGTTCAAAACTCCTAGAGTAAAAGCACAAACGAGGGCATAACCCACAAATAAACCTTAACTTTTATCTGATTTTTTTATAATTTATACATTATTTAAATACATTTATTGATGGCGTTGTCCATAAAATTTAAACTACATAGTTTCATTATTGTCGTGCATCCGGGTGAATATGATATTAAATTTAAATGATAAATGAAAAATTAAGCCACGAGCCTATATTACAGTCAACAACGACTTAATTGCTCAGTCTGACAGATCGTCACGATTCCAGACTGGAATTTTCTTTTTCTTTCCTATTTTCATTTATTATTTATTTAAACATTTAACATCTGTATTTTTTAACATTTTAACACCTGAGGAATCGTGTTGAAATAAAACCTCTCAGACCACTCATCCATCAGCTTTTCTTTAATAAATTGGATACATGGAGGTCTTTGATACTGTATACATATGCGGTGGCTACGCTATGACCTATCCATTATCAGAATTTATTTTTATATTTCCGGCGTAAGACATGCGGCAGAACGTAAAATTATTCCAAATGTACGAATACCTCCCCTAATAAGAACAGTAACCAGATTTTAAAAACATTTATAGAGTAAAATTATTTTCGGGAACATTTCAACCCCCACCCCACAGTAAACAATAAATTTTCGGATAACTCGATAAAAATAATCTAATAATTATTAAAAAATACGGAATGGGACGTTTCGGCGCGGGCGTTTCGGCAAAGAGAAGAATACAAGAAACTGTTATGAGATTTGAAACTATGGATGCTACTGATTACTTGAGAAGCATTTCTCACAATTTCCAAATGAGCTAAATAAATTTTTATTTTCTTTTAGTTTTCTTTTTAAATAACCAAATTTAAGAATTTTTTCTTTTAATTTTTGTATTCTTTTTAAAATCAAATGAATAACCAAATGATAATAGATCACCAAATGAAGAACATAATAAATTTTTATTTATTTTTGAATTCAAGAAAATTTTATAAAAAGTTCCTAAACTTCACTATTTAATTAAAAATGTTTACGATGCTAGACAATAGCAATGAAACCACAAATCCGCAATTTGTGGAATTGTGGTTTTTGTGCTTATTTTATTTGTTACTACCATTTGTTCATAGTTTTTGGTATTATAACAATACTAATATTAATAGCAATGAAGATCATGGGTCAATCAAAAAAAGGGATGATGCAATCGCTGAGAAAAACGAAAATAGTTATATACGGGAAAGGGGGGGGGTCTCTTGTTTTGGTTATATTCTATCAAACGAAATTGATGCATTTTAATTGCTCATTTTTAACCGACTTCAAAAAGGAAGAGGTTCTATGTTCGTATGTATGTATTTTTTTTTTTATGTATGTTCATCGATATTTCCGTCATTTATAAACTGATTTTAAAAATTCTTTTTACATTGGAGTCGGTCTAGCACCAAGATGGTCCCATATTAACTTCATTGTTGAAGTCAGTTAATTTTTTTTAAATTTAATTTTACTTGTTAATATGCAAAGTTTATAAAATGAATTAGATTTTATAATATTTATTCTTTCTTTATTAAATTGCTAAGATATATTTTTTAATAATAGAATTTTTTTTTATTTTTATTATATTACTTATTTCTATAGTAAAAATGAAATAAGCGCAAATTGGATTTTGACAAAAGAGCATTCCTTCCCATGGAAACCATTTCAAAACTGTTTTTGAACCGGCGCCGAATCGATCTCACGCCGAAACGGCCGCGCCAAAACGTACCTGACCCTAAAAAATAATATAAAAATTAAGGCTTCATTTGGAGGTTAAGTCCTCTTTTATGCTTTTAGCACAGGGGGTTTTGTACCTGTGTTTTTACTCTGGGCGTTTTTTCCTCACTTTATACTTGGGGGTTTTGACCGGCGGAGAAAATGTCCTACCCTCGTTTGAACTGTATCTTCAATTTAATATTATCGTCTCTTCGGTAAGGAATTCTGTGTTTTCACATTTGTAACATTACCAACAATTAAAAAGTTATTTGCTCATTTAATATTAATTAAATTATTATGAAATTATTACTAATTAAAAAAACAATTATTTTGCATAAAAATGAAATTAAACAAACTTTTTTGTATAAAATGTAGCTTTTAACTGTAACATATAAAAAAGGGAAATGTATCAGTTGGGAAAGGGAGAATCTAGGTTCACAGTCTTCCAAGATTTGAAATAAATAATAGATATTCAATTAAAAATGAAATATTTTTTATTGAATATCTATTATTTATTGTATTTCAGGGTTCTCCTCTATATCCGTCAAGATTTGAAATAATAAGTTTACTTCCCAATATATAATCATTACACAAAGTGATTTCTTTGTGTAACATGCGCGAGTGTTTATTTTAAAAATTATTTAAATGTTTATTTTCAAAGTAAAGGAATTTCTCAAAATACTATTTAAAATAAACTCAACTTAGTAGCTTTTATTTAAAATTTGTAATTAGGAATAAGGGCTTCGGGGGAAAATATTTTGAATTATGTTTTTTTGATATCATATTTTTTGACCGAAAAAAATCTCATCAATAATTTAAACATCTGAGGTATGGCGTGTATAAAAAATCCTCATAGATCCAATTATTATTCATTAAAAAAATCTCGTCTGTGGTTTTTCTGTCAATAAAAGTGTAGGGATATTTGCTCTGAACGAGGTGAGCTGAAAGCTACTCCGTTTTCTTGACCTCTTTCAATTTCCCGTGGACAGGCTATTTCCCAATGGCAGGGCATTTTTCGTGGGCAGGACATTCCAGTCTCTTTTGGCAATTTCCTGTGGACTGGTCATTTCCCGTGAACAGGAAATTTCCATCTTTTGCATTGCTCATTTTCAGAAACTTTTATCGCAGTACACTGATCAGACGGACTTTGTCATGGAAGTGATAGTAGACGAAGGAGAATTGCTAAGTGAAGATGAAATTAACGATGAAAGATGGAACTACAAAAAATTAATACTAGAAATTATGGAAACTGAGCAGTGTATAAGATGGTTGGCGAGGAAGCGACTAATACAGAATAAAGTCGACTGCGAGAGATGTGGCAGGCCGTGCCAATTGAAGAGCAATCCGAGATGGTGTGATGGAAAAAGATGGAGATGTGGAGGATGCAATTTTTCTACGTCTTTACGGAAAGGCTCATTATTTGAAAACAGTCATCTGCCGTTGGAGAAGGTGAGGTTAATATACAGAAGTTTTTCTAGGTTGTCATTTTCGTCAAATGTGTCTCGTCTTTCACTAATTTTAGTTTTTACATTCCATTCCTTATAGGCTATAAGACTGTTATATTGTTGGTCGCGGGATATGCCCCAGGAGCTAATTGCAATTGAAACTGAAGTTTCTAAAGCTAAAATTGTCAATTGGTGCAATTATTTACGTACTGAATGTAAGACCTATTTGGAGAGACAGTCAGATGAAATTGGTGGGTTTGATGAAGATGGAAATCCATTGATCGTCGAAATAGACGAGACATTTTTTTTCCATAAGAAATATCGCCGTGGAGAGCGGAGAAGAGGGCAGTGGGTTTTCGGGGGAGTGGAGAGAAGAAGCGGAAAATGTTTTCTGTTAATGGTCCGGGATCGTAAGGTAGAAACCTTGCTTCCTCTTATTACCCAATACATACTGCCGGGCAGTCATATAATGTCAGACGGTTGGGGAGCTTACAGGAACATCCCTCTACTCAGCAACGGAGTATACACACATTCGAAAATCATTCACCGGCGACACTTCGTCCATCCCGATGACGACAATATTCATACATAAAATATTGAAAATTTGTGGTCTCGGGCTAAGCGTAAGCTTAAAAGGCAATATGGAACAAGCCATGCACTATTCCAATCGTATATAGATGAATTTAATATGAGGGAGATGCATCGTGGGAGGGATTTTTTTAATGTATTCTTAATATGCATAGCAAAAAATTATGGGATGTTAAATTAATATTAGGATATTAAAGATTCTTTACCTTAATTTACTGATTAAAAGTTTTACGTTTATTCTTTTTATTACTGTATAATTTACAATTTTTATTGATTTAAATTTTTTAAAATTATAATCAGTATGTTAAAAATGGACTCACCATAAAAATTGAGCGAAAAATCCATGATTATAACAAACCTTCTCCATAACTTCAAGTTGATATAAATTTAATATTATAAATTTAATATTTGAATAAACTCAATATCAAAAATAAATAAATATAAAAAATAAATTAAATAATCAACAAGACAAAAGTAACTTTAACAATTTAAAATTACATAGAAAATTTATAGAGTTACCTCCCCTCCCCAATAACAAGGAATGTAACGTGCTAACACATTTTAAAATAATGCTTTAGCAGAATCTGCTAAAACCTTGCAAAGATCTTTAAAAAGTATAAAATGTTCTTAC
Source organism: Rhysida immarginata (assembly GCA_023313115.1). Lineage (NCBI taxonomy): Eukaryota > Metazoa > Arthropoda > Chilopoda > Scolopendromorpha > Scolopendridae > Rhysida > Rhysida immarginata. The sequence continues at coordinate 487 of JAHWFO010006421.1, read as the reverse complement.
AATTATTGTAATTCATAATCCAAATACTTTCCATATGGTGAATTCAATTTTAAGTTACATTCCTTGTTATTGGGGAGGGGAGGTAACTTTTTAATTTTTCTAATGTAATTGTAGCCCTTAAAGATGCATCTAATGTACCATAGTTATTAAACAAGTAAAGTCCTCAGTCGATAGTAAAATAAAGTTAAAAACAATTTTTGTCTTCAACCCCATCCTTCAAAATGGCAGATGATGTTGGTGCCTCCTCAAGTGTCCATGTAAAATTAACCTACTTTTTATATGCTTTTAACCTTTAAAACTGTTTAGCTAAGATAAATAATCATAGAGATAATATAAACATTTAAAAGCATTATTCGAGCTTTCCTGCATTTTCATTTAAGCTCAGAAGGAGCAAAGTATATTCTAAAATACATTACGAAAACGCTCGTTATTCTGCATAAAATCCATATTGGCATTGCTATACTTATATAAATAAGATTTGATTCAA
>JAHWFO010006420.1:0-14324 GCA_023313115.1 Rhysida immarginata | reverse complement strand
CACACACACACACACACACACACACACACACACACACACACACACACCACACACACAGACACACTCCATTTCTGGAGACATATTGATATGACCATTTTTACTTCATTTGCATTCTGGAACCACTCCCTGCCGTTTGTCAGTGTACTTAAAATTCGTCCTTTATATATTAACTAAAACTTTCTCCACATCCTTTAGCTTTGTGGTTATGTCTACATTAATATAGGAAGCAATCCAACTTTTCTTCTAATAATTTAAGAGGCAAGATTTTTTTTTTTTTTCTCTGCATTGTTCAATTCCTAGTCTTATAGAATTTGCTTTTAGAATGCAACCATCTCTAGATGCATGGGCAGTGGATGGAAGATGCCTGTTCAAAAAATTAAGCCTTAAAATTTAAATATTCAGAGCCACCATTCTTGCTTTTATATGAATAAGAGATAATGGAAATTGCTATTTAGTTTCATTTCATAGCCGTTATAACTTTGGAGATTCTCTTGCATAGATACTTGATCTAGCAAAGTGAACTATTATTTGCACAAATTCTAGGCAATTAGTTTCTATTTAATTCACAAACTGTTTTAATGTAATTTGAGAACATTTAAAACATCGGGATCGTGAGATGTTTTGCTATTTTTTAATAATTATTTTGTACATCTATCCCATTGTTACTTAACCTTAGCAGGACTATATGGAGAGCCTTTTTACTTTGACTGGTAAATTTATGAAACTTATTCTTTTTGCAGGTGCACTCTGCATTTATGAAGTGAAAATCCTGGAAACACAAAAGATGGCAAATCGCTTTTCCACAATAGGGAATTTATTCAGCATGGATGCGTATTTTGAATGCTTAGCGTCCGAAATACGTATCCATGCTGAATAAACACCCTGTTTTGGAAAAGCGGTTTGGCTTCTTTTGTGTTTCCATTGATGTTATATATCCACAGTTAAGGTAACTCCAAAGTGATAGAAAATTGTAAAAAAAAAAAACTTGTTCATCAATGATAACATTTATATTTGAAGTCTTTTCCTCCACAAAATGCTAAACTCCAATTTGAAGAGTGTTTTCACGTTTATTAAATCACCTCAACTTCCAACAATGACAATAAAGATAGAAATTAGTAAGATTCCAATCTTTCTTCAGAAATTAATTTCAATTGCAAGCACTCAAATTTGAAAAATTGGAAAAACTACCAATGCTGTCCACATGAGGTCCAAATTTGAAATGTCTGAAATGTATGCATGAAATCCACTTTAATTTTACAACATGATGATTGATAGCAATATGCAAAGCTGTGATTTTCACTTTGAAATCTTTTTGCAGTTTCAATCTACATTTATAAAGTTTCCAGTAAAAGTAACAGGCTCTTTATATAGTCTTGCTAAATAAGTAACAATGCCCTGCCAAGATTTCAGTGTACAAAATAATTTTTATAAAATACAGTAATACTGTAAGAGGTTATTCCAAAAGAAGATGGAGCTTTTTTTTTTTATTTTCTAATTACAATGTTCGAGAATATTAATTTTTCAATTAAAAAAGTTTGGGGTTAAAAAGTTCAGAAAAAGGGGTTAAAATAATTGAATTCAGGATTTCCGCTACTTTCTTATATACCCTCCTTAGCGTAAATAGAAAGTAATTGCATAGAATTTGTGCTTGAAATCAAATTTATAAATTAATTAATTGAAAGATTATCATACTACTTCTTCTCTTATATAAAAGTAAAAATCTTAATTTGATTTCATTTGACAAGATGAACTACTAGTATTAATTTTAATTAAATTATTTGTGGTGTGTTTTGTTTGGGTTAAATTAGGAATGGAATGTTGCATTACTGGTCTCATTTCAATTTTAAAGTTTCGTTCCTATTTATCTTGAGAATGCCTTCAGGCAAAACATGTTGAGAAGATACTCCAATTGATTCGATATTAAATTAGTATTTTAATTGCATTTTCCCATTGCAAACGTATCTTTACACATCCTTTTTCTTTCCTTCAGGAACAGATGAAAATTTCCATGAGTGAAAAATAGTCTTACTTTCATATGCATAGCAATTTCAGCATTTACTGCACTAATTGGAAGAAATTTCACAGGAGAGGATTTGTCTACAGGTGAAGATTCTATTCTACTACTGCAGATGTCTGTACTTGTACACTGGGTGAACTAAAACAATAGAAACAAAGTTCAAGAGGTGATTCTTGACGAGAAAAGAAACAAAAACAAATCTCATATGATGATGTATGTTTGGAAATGGATGGTTAGTCAATAATAGAGCAATTAGTACAGAGCATGACATTACCGTGGCAGTAATTACGTCAATATTATAAAAGATATCCGAAGTGGCCTCCTTGGGTTGTAATGCAATTGTTCATATGTCACATCAAGGACAGCTTTACTCGCTCAAATGTTCCAGCCTCTACCCAAGTAGCATCACAGGCTGCATTGATGCACTGTGAAAGTGTCTCCACATCAGAAACTGGCTCTGCCTGCACAATATCTTTGAGTGCCCCCACAAGTAAAATTTAAGATAGGTGAACGAGCAGATCTTGTTCTATCCATTATCCAGGGAAGATGTTGAGATATCACAAAACATTAATGTAGCAATGGGCTGGTGCTCCATTGAGCAACATCCATATGATCGGTCATATTGCCCATGGCAATTCTCGAGCAAAGCAGGCAGAATATTCTGCAGGAATTACAGAATATATCTTGTCTTAAGCAATATTCCCTGTCTAAATATTGCTGCTGATGAGATACTTCAACCATTCCATGGGGATTTGCTGTATCCCACAGATGATGATTGTGTAGGTCGATGCTATTTCCAGCAGAGGTCACCTCTGACTGAAATACCAAAATGATGATGGCCTTTGCAAAATCGTGTGACAAAACCTTTCCTATGGAGCAAAATCTGACACCATGCTGGCAGACTACTTACCTGGAGTTTCTACCAGGGCTCCACTCAAAATATTGTACATGTTCTCCAGTTGTGCTGTATGATTGGAGAACGTTTTGCGATTTGGGTGGGGCTGTCGGTTGTGGTATTTTCCGTGGTACATCCCCATGCTGCCTCTCGACCATACCAATGTGCTTCTTTGTATATGAAGACCATCTCAGTTTGTTCTGGTATGAAGAAAATACCAGTGTACCTTTCCTACATGACAATAACTCTGCCAACAGAAAAAAAATAACTGTTATGCATACAATCATTGCCATCTCTATGGAAACTATACATTTCAGACATGTGTTGATAAGAACTTTATTACTTTTCTTGTGAGGAGTTTCCATTTCAATTTCTCCCTATTTCAATATTTATACTCTGTAGAGCTGTATTCAAATTCATAATAAATGGAAGGTAAATTCAAATGTGAACACTGTATTGATTTCTATTGATTAATCAAATGAGTAAAGACTCGGATTTCTCAATAAATTAGTAATAGTTGTCGTGAATTTGTTAATTGGTTTATACATTTTTATCAATACACAAATATTATTTTAAATTAAGCTTATGGTCAGTTTGGGTATGAAAGTTAATCAGCTACATTAAATTTGGAAGCATATATTCTTAGTTCAAAAAATATAAAAGAAATATGAACTAGGCTTTAGTAGCACTCCATTAATTCATATATGGCAAATATAAATGTGCTAATTGAGTTTCAAGAAGATTAAAGCACCATAAATATTAATGTCATATTTACTGGCAAAAGCTGAAGTTTTTTTTTTTTTTTTAATTAGTCTTGTAAATATAGATTTTGGTTTATTAAAGTCCAACACTGCTGTTGACTGGGAAACTGAAAGAAAATAATACTGGGCCAATATAGGCAGTACAGAAGTTTAATGGGAACTGAAGCATTATTGTTCATACAACAAGATCAATCAAACAAAAGTTGAAGGAGTTAGTATATCAAGCTTTGCTAAATCCACTGTACTCATCCGACGTTCCCAATAGACTATCACTTTTTTCCTATGCCTTAGACAGTTTTCAATGGTATAGCCTTTAAAATAAGTATGCATATGTTTTTTTTTTATCATAAGAAGTTTTTCCTTCATATGGGTGCAGGCCACAATCCCGACAAGCCAAAATCCTGACAGGCCAAAATCCCGACAAGCCACGTATTTCCGACAGGTTACAATCTATTATCCCTACAAAGCAGGATCCCATTTATTTCTATTACGTTTTATGGGAGTGCTGTTATATGCGGAGTGCTCTTGTTTTTTATTCTGTATGTGTACAATTTTATCATAGGCTTTATTAGCTTTATTAATATTTTTAGTTTTTTTTTTTCATAAATTGTTCAATAAGTCTTCTCTCTCTGTCGAGTACAGCTCTCTTCGGAGCAATGTCTCCCATCTCCTGTGCCAGGCTTCTACGGTATTCTGAGTACGAGGAATGCAGAGCTCAATTGAATCTGCAACACTCCACAGTGCGGTTGGAAATATAGGCGGAGAATGTATAACATGTCGACGATTTCTGCATCTTATTCTCCCATGAACGTAGTTTTCTGCGAAGCAGTTCACTACATCTATAGATTTGGGAGGCATCTCAGCTTTTAAGATGTCAAATGATGCTGGCATTTTGTTAGCTGGGACAAATGCCAGCGTAAATAAAGGACATCACAATAAGCTGAATTGTTCATCGTTTCCGTAACAAACTTATAATCCGCAAGCTTGTAATGAATTAGAAAACCAGCATGAAAACGTGGTGAGATAGGACAAGAGAAAAAATCAATGATAAAATTGTATACATACAGAATCAAAATGACAGAATTACTGAAAAAAAAAATGTTACAGTCCAACTTCGCATACAAGAGCACTCCCATAAAATATAATAGAAATAAATGGGATTCTGCTTTGACGGAATAATAGATTGTAACCTGTCGGGATTTTGGCTTGTCGGGATTCTGGGTGTCGGAATTATGACCCTAACCCCCTTCATATACAGGTAATTAAAAGATGCTCAAATTGCCTTCGATGACTTCATCCTCTCACAGAAACAAAACTTTTATAAATCCGGAATTGCAAAGGCTTCCTGGATGGTTGGAGATGGTTATTTCTGTAGATGGATCTATTTTGACAAATGTGCATAATCAACTAAAATTGGTCATTATTGCTGCTCCTAAACCCAAACAGACATTTAGCATAATAACCTGATACTACTTGCAAGTGGTTTGCTAATTAATCTAATCATAATAAAGTTTTTAGTTTTGTTTTGTAATAACGGCTTGCAAGTTCTCATCCGATTTTTAATTTTATTTTTATCTACAAACAAGTGCTTTTATTTCTGGTTTATTATGATTATGCATTTCCAATACATCTTCTTAAATCCCCTCCGTGGACATTACCTTGACGTGGTGGAGGGGCTTGAGTGCCTCATAGATGCTAAGGACACCTATGCCAGACAGACAGCCCTTAGCAGAGAGGTGAGACTAAAAATGTCCGATCTCTTCTGTGTAAGTGTGACATGCTGCTAAAGTGCACATTCGTGTTTGCCGAACGACCAGAATTTTTGGGTCAGACTTATCCAAAAGATGAAAAGTTTCAATGAGCTCAGTCACAGTGACTTTGTGGGATTCACTGTTATTCCTAGTGCACCCCTTTCCTGGTTTCGTTAGTGGTGGATGAGGAGCTTGAGTTTTTTTCTAATATAGGGGGGGGGGGCAGTGATACTTAAATAGGAAGGTAAGGTAGGGAAGAAGAGAGATCTTTTAGTATATTTCATTAGATCATAAAAGCTTGTTGGTTCATGGTTACGCAGGAGAAGACAATGTTAAATTTATTTCTTCTTTGTCGAATGGCAATCTTCTTATAGGGTCTCTTTACTCAAGCCCTTAAGGGTTTTAATGATGATACACACATGAGGGAAATAATTTTCTGGAAAGACTCTAGTGATAAAGTCAGACCAATACATAACATTTCTGATCTGTCTGTAATACATTAATCCCCACTTAGTTTCCATCGCATCCTCTCCTCCTCTCTACCTCAATTCGCTTCAATCTCATGCTTTCTATCATGCCAACCCTTTGTCCCCCTATTTCTTTTGCTGACTTCAACTCAACACTAGCCAATAATCCCTCGCTTACCTCTCCTTCTTCCTTATTTTTCTTGTGTTTAAATATTCGCAGCCTTCGGGCTAATTCCTCTTCCCTCATTTCATCCCTTGCCCTTTTATACTCATCCCCGCACATCATCACTATTCTTGAATCCTGGACGAAATCAGCTTATGACGTTCCCCCGCTTCAACACTTCTCTTCTGAAGCTCTCCGCCGTCCCTCAAGAAATGGAGGTGGAATCGTCATTTATATTTCCAACTCCCTACATTACGTCCTCAACACTGCCTACACCATCTTTACTGACGACTTCGAAATTCTGACAATTTTAGTAAATAACAAATTTTATTTAGTTTCTATCTACCGCCCCCCTTCCGGACAATTTCCCACATTTTTTACATTCTTATCTACTATGCTCCTTGATCTAAGCTTCTCCTCACACAAAATTCTAATCACTGGTGATTTTAATTTAGACTTCTTTAAACCTTCCCCCAATGCTTCTTCAATTCTCGATCTTACTTCCAGAACTGGCTTATCTCCCTTGGTCTCTTCTGCAACACACTACTCCACTTTTCACCATTCTTCCTCCCTAATTGACCAGACCTTCTCTACTTTATCTGATAACCAATATAGCGGGTCCCTCGATTGTGAAATTTCGGATCACTTTCCTACGTTTACTTTTCAATCTTTTCTAACCAAGTGCCACCCCAACCTTACGTCTAATAAAACCCAACTCATAACTCCGAATAGATTAGCAGTCTTCCATTCCTTTCTCGAATTAACCAACTGGAATTTACTTTTTAGCCCAGAAGTTGATATTAACACCCTTTTTGAGAAATTTCTAACTCAAATTTTCAGCGGCTTTAACAGATACCTGCCAACTTTACCATATCCTTCCAGCAATACAAAAACCACCTTCCGGAAGCCCTGGATGACCCCTAATATCTTGTCGCTTATTTTACACAAAAACTCATTATATCGTAAGTATAGGCATACTCCCAATGATTACAATAAATTAAGATTCCGTTCTTTCTCCAACTCCACATGCCTTATCATTAAACAAGCTAAATCTAATTATTTCGATCGATTTTTTCAAAAAGTTTCTAACAACAAGTCAAAATGGAAAGCTATAAAAAATCTTATCCACAGTGCTTCCCCTTTAACTTTACCATTCTCTGATCCCTCCAAAATCAACCCTACTCTGATAACTAACTTTTTGGAAACACTACTTCCTCCTACCCCCTTACAGCCCTCACCTCGGTTACAATACCCATTGTCTGTTTCAACAGCATCAACCTCTTTTTTTTTTTTTTTTTTTTTTTTTGCCCCAACCTCCCTGGAAGAAGTGTCCACAATAATTAATCGGTTCAAACCCTCCAAATGTCCCGACTCCCTTGGCATTTGTCCCAACATTTTAATTCAAGCTCGGTCCGGATTTGCTATTCCATTGACGCTACTCTTTAATATCTCCCTTACCCAAGGTAAATTCCCTTCCTGCCTCCGCACCGCTAAGATCACACCTATATTTAAAAAGGGAGACTCCTCTAAGTTCACAAACTATCGCCCAATTTCTATCCTTCCCTCCATTGCTAAAGTTTTTGAGAGCCTTTTCTACTCCCGTTTATCCTCCTATATCTTTTCGAACAATCTTCTCTCTTCCTCCCAGCACGGTTTCACGCCTAAACAAAGCACCACCACAGCCTGTTTCGAACTCATAGAATACATCGTCTCCAACATGGCTAACAACAAATTTGTAATCTCTCTTTTTATAGACTTCTCAAAAGCATTTGACTCTGTACCTCACAAATTACTCCTACATAAACTTTGCCATTTTTTCAATATACGCGGACCCCCACTTGACTGGCTCTCAAGTTATCTTACAAATAGGCAATACACCCTTAGCCTTTACAATAAAACATCCTCAACAATTACCCGCAATATAGGTGTCCCCCAAGGATCCATTCTATCCCCACTTTTGTTCTTCCCATTGCGCTTTCCCCACTCCCCTCTATATTATACGCTGATGATGTTACTATATCTTTTGCTGACACCTCACTTAGTTCAATTCAAGACACATTTAATAATTCAATTTTAGAAAAACTCCTATTCTGGAACACAACCAATCATCTGTCCCTTAATCTAGATAAAACCTTATATATAATATTCCATCAAAACAATAAAAAAATTTGATTCCAGCAAATTCTTTCTACTTTACAATTCTCAGCAGATTACTCAGTCTAATTCTTTCAAATATTTGGGCATACATTTAACTCATAATCTTTCCTGGGATACCCATATTAACGCTCTTGCCTGCACACTGAATCAACGCTTAGGCCTTTTCTCCCGCCTTCATTTTCTTCCCCCAAAAATTCTCCTTCTTTACAACACCATGATTCACTCCTCACTATCTTATGGTATCCTATTTTGGGGTACAACCACTAAACTTAACGTTCTACGCCTATTTAGACTACAAAAATGGTTCGTCCGCATTTTACTCAGACTTCATAAGCCAGCCCCAGTTTCTCACCTTTTCAAAATTTTAGGAATATCTCCAATACATCAACTATACCCCATAAACCTAGCAATTTTCATTTTTAAAGCGCTCAACAATAATATTGTAACCTCCCTTCCGCATTCACCGTTTATAACAAACAATGCCCCTCCCTACAACACCCGCCAAGCCGACTCTGTCCAAAAGCCATTCATAAAGCACATCTATCAACTTAAATGTGTTTCCATTTCAGGCAGAAAACTTTGGTCCTCCATACCCTTAAGCCTCCGCATCCTAAAGGATTTCACAACTTTTAAATCCCGTATAAAAAATCATTTCTCCACTATCCACAATAATTAACTAATTTCCTTTCACACAAGACCTGTCCTCTCATATAAAATTGTAATCACCTATTGTTGTACACAATCTCTTTATCCCCATCCTGGGACCTACCTTGTCGGCTCCTGGCCATACTGGCCCAGGATGGATGAATGTACTTTTCCATAGAATAAAAATAAAAATAAATAAAAAATGGAAGAATGCATTAGAGACATCTGATGAATCCTGTTTGAGAAATGCAGAGGTCCAACCCATCCACTCCTTTATAGTAATGTTTGAGGGAAATAACCTTCCAGATTCATTAAAAGTTATTTAATTTTCTTTCATGCTACACAAAATCAACTTGTAATTTGTGGCATGTGTGGTAAACAGAGACACTGGAAAGAAACCTGTGATGTGACACTGTGATATAGAAACTGCTGTATTTTTCTGAATTGCATTATTTGAAAAGTTGAAAAAGAAGACCAAGATGATATTAAAGGCAAATGCTCATACAGAGAATCCTCAAACTAAACAGCTGAGAAGACGGCCCTACATGCTCCTATATAAAAATTTTGAAGGTGAACAAATCAAAATTGCTAGGAACCATGACTGATGTTGTATCATCAGTAAAAGATTCAAAAATTTGAAATTACTTACAAAGCAACTTAGGGTAAATAAAAAAAATTAATTGTTCTTATTTCATTTAGAGGAGGCAATGTTCTTCAGCTGAATCTTTTATGGGCTATAGAGTCGAAGGGTGTACTGAAATGGAGCCATGCACACAATATCCTGTAAGTTGCAATTTACCTATAGAAATATTTTCTTTTGTAAAAGAAATTAAATATTCTGTGGTTGAACTGTGAGGCCTGATTCGAGTCAGATAGATGTTGTAAGAAGAAGGCTGGGAAATTCTGTCCAAGAAAAAAGATATGGGTTGCGTTTCTACCATTCTGTAATTGCTTCCTGCAGCTCTTCATTGGTGTCAATTCTTTCTCCCTCGAGGAATTTTTTCTATGGACCGAAGAGATGAAATCATGAAGAGGGCAAATCTAGGCTGAAAAGAGGATGGTCAAGAACCTCCCATTTCTTCTTGGGTTGTGTACCCACAACAACTTTTGCTTAGAGAATGATTACTCCTGAAGACAGCCTACTGAGATGATTTGTTTTTGATGATCATCTTTTTTCATGGATAGAATTTCGTAATGGTTGTTGGAATTTCTTTTTTACTGCATTGGATTAATTGCTATTGTTAATGTTTGTTTGTTTTAGAAGTTCAAAAAAGGCATTGCAATTGGGAAAGGTTGCATATGTGAGTTAGTGTTGAAATGCTAGAGGATGAAAAAGAAGGAAGATGTTAAACAATCCCCACTGCTACAAAGGAAAACGGCAATGCTTCTTCTGTAAGTCAGAATTATTTCTAATTAGCAAATAACTGGTTTAAAAGCAGAATGGAGAATGAATTATGAAACATTTTTTCTCTTTTACATTTAGAAAAAAAAAATCTCTTAAATCCAAAAGCAAATACTAGTTTATTCACATTTAAGAGTGAAATTCAGGAATGAAACAGTCTTGCTCGAATACTTTCACTGAACATTATTGAATTCTTTTTTAACGAAACTAAGATGAATTTTTAGCATTTACTATTGTTCTGTTAATTAGAATTTTACGGTTTAATGCAGTTATGTTTTTTGTTGTTCTATGTCTAAATTGTTACTGAAACATCTTTTATTGCTGGGAAGAAAGTTCTTGAGTAGATTTTTATTTAAAAGTATTGTTCTCTTCCAAAAAGTAAGATGAAATATTACCATTAGAAGAAATTTTCACTTACGGTAGTAAAAATTTGGATTGGCCTGACTTAAAATTAGATTAAAATTTCATACATGCAATATAAAGAAAAATCACAATTTGGATGTAAGTCACAATGCATCCATTGAATTTTTATTGTATAATTGTGTACCTTTTATTTTTTTACTATCAGAATTTGTGCATTCAGTGGTGAATTCTAATGAAAATCTACAGAGGGTTGTTTCCTGTTCATCATGATGAGAATACACTTATTGTAGATCTACTGGAACCAATTTCTCCTCCACCTTCTCTGCTCTGTGATGCCCCTTTCTTCTACCAATTGCTCAACATGTAAGTTTACTATAAGAGGCTCCTATGGAGAACAGCGAGGTAGATTCTGTTTCGTTCCTCTTGACAGGCTTCTCATAATCCAGAAAGTGTTCTCTGTTATCTTACATGAAAAGCTCTTTTAAGGCTACTGAATCCAGAAAGATCTGTGTGAGAAGCATTGGGTGACTGGACAGATGTCTGAGAACAGAAATCTTAATCCCAGTTTTCTGTTCCAGTACTAGAAAGTCGATTTAGCCATGTGGATGTATATGTCCTTTGCCTAGGATGATATAATCATGTTATTGAGATATGTGATTTCCAGTCATTTTCTTGATAGCAGGCAGCATTTATCTTTGCTGTATATTCTACCTTTTTGATAGTCAGATGTCCATTGTAGCTGTACCAAAACACATCCATTCAGATCAAATTTTTGTTGATAAAAATTGCCTGTGTCTAGCCATCGCTCGATAAATAAAACCAAGCCTCATCCAAGGAGACTGTCTTGCTAACAAAGCTTAACTTGTGCTTTACTATGGCGTTCTAATTTCAAATCTTGGTGAAAAATATTGTTTACTGATGGAACAGAGGTTTCATCTTTCTTGCAATGTCTTGTTGTCAGATTTTCTGTAAGGATTAGCGTCTTCACTGTTTGAATGTTAGCCTTAGTATTAGAAGAACATGTGTATGCTTTTTGTCCAGCAATTCTGCATTTGGATCTATCTACTAATCTGCAAATCTATCTCTACTTTTATTACATTGTTAAAGATTAACAGACTATTTACACTGTCAATTTTGTTCATTGATAGATTTCTCCGTGTAAGAAATTTTTATAAATACACACCCACTATTCCGAGATTACACGCTTTTACACGCTGGCATAACGGCATTACACACAAGTTACACACAAGACGGAGCAAGTGATACGAGCCTTTGCAGAATTACTTCAGTTTCACATTCATGAATTCATGTATTTAAAGATCATTTAATTTTAATTTTTTACACCATATGCAGTATTAAGATTAGTTATGGAAATCATACCAATACTAGAGTAGAACCATTTTTTATTAATAATTTAACAAAATTATTGAACAGTTTAACAAATTATTGAACAATTTAACAAAATTATTTAATAATTTAACGAAAGGGAACAAAGCATATAAACTAATAACAAACTGAAACCTAGTGTTAGTATTAATGATCTAATCCTTCTTCCAAATATTACTTCTTATCATTTCATTTGTGGGTTCAAATGATAATACACCTCCCACATCTTTCACTCCTTGTTTTGTATGAAGTAATGCTCTCAAAGTATCAGTATGAAGACAATTGCGCAAATCAGTTTTTGTATTATTCATTTGGCTGAAAATCCGTTCTACAGAAGCATTGGAGAAAGGCAAAACAAGGAGAAGATTTATTATTACTTTCAAATGCCCCATACATTTTCAATGGGTGACAGATCTGGGCTGCAGGCAGGCCAGTCAAGCACCCTGAAACGCTGCTGGTGTAGCCAAGCCTTGGTGTTCCGAGCAGCATGAGGCTTCGCGTTGTCCTGCTGAAAGATGATTGATCTTCTATTGAACAACTTTTGGCGGGATGGACGCAGATGCTGTTGAAGAATGTTTATATAGGCAGCAAAGTTAATAGTGCTCTCGCAAAAGTGAAGCGATCCTGTCCCGGCTGCACTCATAGAAAATTTGTGTTATTAATATTATAATATTTTTAACACTTGTGGTAACAACAACATGGATATTGTCTTTCAATTGTAAAGAAAAGATTTTTCATGTATTTAATTTTTTTTTATTTATTTATGTATTATTATTTTTTTAATGCTTGGCAGTAGAAATGTTTCTTTTGCTTTTGAGCGTTAATTAGGATGCTTTTGGCTTTCAGTTAATTTTTTTTACGAGAGTTTTTTACTTTCCGTAAATTTTTACGCAAATTTTTTTTTAGGGGAATATGCGTTTCAGAAATAAATGAATCTTTTGTTTGTTTGTAGTCATCGAGAAGGCTTTGCTTACAATGTAATGTTTTCACCTCTTACGTAGTGTTCGCTTTACTTTGTTTAAAATGAATACTTCCACATTTAATGTTTTTATTTTCATTTACATTGTACTTGTTATTATAATGTAATTTTTATCGTTTATATAATAATTTTTACTCTAGAAACCTTTTCTTCGTCAAATTGTTTGGATTGATTAGAAAACATGAGGCTGGATTAAATATTAGGAAAACTTTAATGATGTTAAAATAATAGATAAAGAAAAATGAAACTAAGCTTAATTAATGGGCATAAAATTTCAAAAATAAATGAAATAATTAGATGAGCTTTTCTAATGATGTTTTCTGAGGATTACCATTAATTTCCAGTGTTTTTTTATTTTTTATTTTACAACCCAGATGAAGAGAAATTTCCTCTGTGACTACCATTTTCTTTTAAATTTATTTACAATGGACGTTTTAGGTGGAGGAAAAAGAATGAGCTTTATAATTTTCCAGTTGTTTAGTTAATTAAAACGACGAAAAAAATAATATATTGCCAGATATAAGCCAAATATCTTTCATCCATCCCTGATATTGCTTTTTGTAGTGATGGAGAGTTTTTGTTCAATGGTTAAAGCGCTCTAGTTAATTACAGTTTCTGCCGTCAGGTGGCGACTATGGCTGCTTTCGATTTCGGTTTTATTTTGAAATCGCATCAGCTGTTGCAAGTTCGCTGGGTGAACCTCCCGGTTAAATTTCAGTGACATTTTAATATGTAACTATTAAATAGCAGGGAATTATCCGTTCTATTTAATCATATTTAATTACATTTACAGCTTTTGCAGTTAACTAGGAAATCGTATGAACTATTCCTCGGGTATTTCGCCGTTCACGGTCAAGAGACAAATCGAAGTGCAACAGGTGAGCTTGGAATAACTTTAGTATAACGCAATTAAAATATCTAATATCAGCAGTTAAATAATTCGTGTGTGACGGTGAACTAAATAAAACTCTTGAAATTGCGAAGGCGAATGAGTTTTGCAGCCATTTTTTTTTTTTTTTTTTAATTGAAACTTGGATTAAATAATTGATGCTGTGTTTACACAGGAGCATACAACTCTTTATCAAAAAATTAGAATGACGGTATTTTACTCTCTAAAGTTAAAATATGAATGGATAGTAATCAACGAACTTTTGTAGCTTTAGGTTTAGACTTTTTTTCCTGGCTAATGGACTTATACCTTTAATCGATCTCTAATGGAACATTAATTAATCCAAAAATTAAAATTTACATTAGAGAAATTGAAGATGACAAGATAATAGAATAGTGCTCCCAGTTTACCGTGGCAAAGGCGTTAAATCAGCAAAAGGAGGATCCAAC
>JAHWFO010006419.1:0-14502 GCA_023313115.1 Rhysida immarginata | reverse complement strand
TCCTCGATAATATACGGCATGCCGGTCAAAGCGCGTCTATACGGTATAGTCATATCACCACGAATCAATCTAACTCGTTATAAGTTTTTTTTGTGGCCCGCAAAATATCAAGGCAGTACACAATCGCTCTCCAAATGGTATTGAGCATCTCCTGGGTGATGGATGATTTAGCTCCAACAATAGGTTATTGTTAATATACTGGAAAAAGTCGATGGGGGTTTTGGGGTGAATGGGGGGGGGGGGGCAAGTGATCGTGCCATCAGCCTGGGAAATGGTGTTAGATTCAACCGTATATGAAGTCCCCAATGAGGTGGTGCGGCGCCCTTTTGGAAGAATATTCTTGGCGGATGTTCCTCCATGATTGAAATGCGCAGTTTTCTAGCATGTCTAGATAATTAATGCTGCTCACTGTTTGCTCAACGAAGAAGAACAGAGCTTATCATCTTCGTTCGCGATAGTGCGCACCACACATTCAATTTCTCTTTGTCCCGCTTATGTTCCCGTGTAACACTTGGATTTTCCGATCCCATATCCTGCAATTGTGCCCATTAACTTTTCCAGACACACGGAATGTTGCCTCATCACTAAAAACAGCCTTGGAAAGGAAACCATTGTCATTGTCGATTCTGTCAAACACTGCTATGGCAAACGCAAAACGTCGCGGATTGTCGTCCATTTGCAGGTCAAGAATAATGTGAATTTTATAGGGAATATTACAGGCATTTCATTAACCGTCTGCGTAAAAGTCCTTGCCAGAATCAAACCGGTGCCCGGCCTTGAACCTCTTCATAGGGCCAGACAGATGAAATTCTTGTTTGTTCATGAGAAAACCTTACGGATAGTGCTCCTTGAAATGCTCTGTTCCAATCTTACACGATGCGGCGATTTCTCTGGGCTGCGGATGACGCTTCCGTTATTTTTGCAACACTTTATTTCAACATTGATGACCTATCCGCGCCCTTTTCGTGCAACACACTTCATGTTGCTTGAACTTGGTTTACACAGCGATATAATGATCTCTTATCAGATGGGTCTTCACGGTAACGCCGTTGAATTTTAGCCGGAGATTGCAATTCTTTCCGCTCGGTAGTCGCCATTTTGATTGTGGTGCAATACAGCGTTGGATGTTCGGATCAGTGAAGTAATGACTAAAAATTTGAGAGTTTCTCTTTTCATTGTTGCAAACTGCGTAGACATATCATTCTTAATGATTTTTCTATTGAAAAATCATTACCTATGCTTGGAGAGCATCTCCAGTTTATAATCATTATTATTATATCATTCTTAGTTGATGATTCAATGTTGATTATATTGCGATTTGTTGTTAGGCCATTATCCCGTTCTCTCCTACCCTCAACATCTGACACACAATTCATGTCCTTATTCATATACATCCTCTAGCATATCTCTCAAACATGCTCATACAATATCATTCACAGAGTCATGTTATCGAATACATTTACCCATTCATAATGTGTCACATTTAAATTGCGCATAAACTTTTTAACTTCGTTTTTTTTTGTTTTTTTTTTTGGTATTGATAGCTTACTCATTCTCAACTGGTTTTAATTGTTGGCTTGGAATCGAGTTTTAAAACATTGATTATGCAAATAAAAGAGTTAGAAAGGAAGAGGAGAGAATTGGATGCCAATCTTACAAAGGAATAACGGAAAGAAAAAGCCAAACACGCGCAGGGCATGTAATCATTTTGTGCATCATTTGAAAGGAACATATCCCCTCTGCTCTCTTATTCCACTCTCTAAACCTGTTTTCAAAAGTTCTGCCATTGATTTATTTACAGCCGTCTATTTCATTTTTTTAAGTTTTAGTTTGGATTCTTCTTTCATTACTATCTTCTTAAGAAACAATTTTCAGTGAAGAGGAAGAAGGGGATTGTTTGGGCATGGAAGGAGTGGTGAAAGGGGTGAGGGTTTTGTTTGTATCGGCCAATCAATTTCACTTAATGAAAATCCAGGCGGCCTTCATTTTCCCCTTTCGATATTCTTCCTCATGCCCATTTTCTTTCCCCTTTCGATATTCTTCGAAAACCACGAGAAATGGAGACAACGTCTTCCAAACCGAATTTCCAATATTTCATTGCATTAAGCAAAGAGAAAGGGTAAGAGGAAAAAAATTAGGATTTGAAGACGCTTTTGCCAAAATCCTGCCTTCCACAATCCCCCCTGCTTATAACAAAGCCGGTTTGTGAGATTGCAGAAAGTAATTCTCTGGCGAAACGTAAATAGAAAAAAGTGAAAGGAAAGGATATAGCACTCCTTAAATTTATTAATGCAAACATTTCCTGCTATTTTTGTATAATAATAGCTTATGAAAGTTCTTTGAGGGTTTTCATCAATAATTTTCACTAATATTTTTGTATAGTTGTGAACCACGGTTAACGCTTTAAAAATTTTGAATTATCATTGTTTTGCGGCCATTATGTTTTATGAGGGTAAGCAATCTCATTTTTCTTAAAGCTTCATGTATTTATTGAAAAGCTGCAACTTCGTCACTAACCATCTTAAATCGAAATTAAGGACTATCAAAGCATTTTATCAACAAAATAGGATTAACATTGTCTAGTATAACAGACGTTCTCGATTCTTAGTTACAGTGTGAACATATTTCTGGAATATACTATAATGCTCAGACAAAAACTTATCTAACATGGGTTCTTCTCAATTCTAACTTTTTACCGAATTGAGGGCCTACGGTATTTCTGGACGAACGATGGCTCTCATTCAGGATCTTTATTCTCAACGGGCCAATGGCTTAGCCTAAAAATATCCCTCGAAGCGCGGTATACCTCAGCGTTCCGCCATCAGTAATACACTATTTGCTACTGTTATAGCCCCAGTATTGCCCTTAAATTTGACTTTTAAATTAAGAACATCTGTGGACGATATTATTTTAACTAAAGCTTATGGTTATCCGTCTAATATGCACTTAGAAATTAAATATGATATGGAAAATCTGCAAGCCTGGTTTGAAATCAGAGAAATGAAAATTAATGCAGAGAAAACTTCCGTTCTTGTGATGGATAAGACGAGCACCTCGAATGATGGAGGTTTGAAAATCCTAAGTATTAACTTTGACGGTAGATTAAAATTTACCATGCACATTAATAACATAATATGTCAGTGCAATAAATTAAGATTCCTGGTCTATAGGTTGCGTAAAACATTGACTAAAAAGGAGATGGTAACAGTTATAAAGGTCAAGGTGCAGCTTAAGATAACCTATGGGATTTTGATTTGGAATCTTTACCCTTACTGATTGGCAAAGCTTATTAGCCAATATTCATGATGCTAATCTGATGGCTGACGTGTTTTTAAATCAGGTTCGTTTGGGATTTCATCGATACTTACCACATTTTATGGTCTCTAACCATCCTAGGTCTAGAGTCATCCTAGGAAGCCTTGGATTACTTTCTCTCTTTTGCGTGACATTAAATTTAAAAACAAGCTTTATCTGGTCTCGGCGACACCCTACATTAAAAAATGTTAAACTTTTCAAGGATTTCTCTAAAAATAATAATAATAATAATAATAATAATAATAATAATAAGGATAGACATGTAAGCGAAAATTGTGACTGAATCTCCTGACAATGTTCGCTAAATAAAAACAATAATCTTAATTATAATGAAAATAGCCCTTTTTAAAAACAAAATATCAGTAGTTAATAGATATTATTTATTTAGCTAGTACACACAAATGACAATAAAAAATAACACAAATGAAATATTGCTCCATCTTCGCCAGACCCATGTGACATTCAACTGACATGAAATTTCACATATGCCCGACGAAAACTAAAAAATATATCTCTTTAATGATATGTACAAACCATAACACCTAATGGTTAAAACAAAACAAGGACCCAATTCCTTCTTATAAGTATCCCCATTAACTCCGACTGGTCAGTATATTTCGATAGTTAACCCGTGGCCGCTTCCTCAAATTAAATTGGCGCTGTATCACAGGCGTCAATTCCTCCCTCGCATTAATAGGGGAGGCTATTTCTCCCGATCTTTCGACATCACTTAAGTCCCCAATTTCTGGTGATATTGCTCGCACCGGAGGTTGCCTAGGACCACTTCTATATGGTATCACCACCTCTAATTCCTCGTCAGACTCTGGGACTATGTCGTCCGGACCTACCTCAGTATCAGTGCGCTCTGTATCTCCACGCCTCTTACAAGGAATGGCAGGCTTCCTTGGGCCCTGAAGGCAAACTTTAAGACGGTCCCACTTCCGCACTTCGATGTTATAGGTCACCTCATTCACCTTCTCGACCACCCTAAATGGGTCCCTATATTTGTAGGCGAATTTTTCTTTCTGCCCACCTTTTTTCAAGAGCCAAACCCGCTGCCCTGCTTCTATTAGTCAAGTGGCTCGCCCTTTATTCAAAACTCCCGAGTTTCAAATTCAAAAGTTTCCTCTGCCGACGTACTTGGTCTGCCCTGTTTACCTCCTCCCTGACCACATTAAATTTTTTTACTATGTTGGACCGGTATTGCTCCATACTTGGTTCATCATCCACTCCATCGTCCTCTGCCCCCCACCCCTGTGGTGCAATCGGATAGGAAGTGAGCTACCACTTCCCTCAAGGATTCATGATAGCTGGTGTGCAATGACCACTAGACATAAGGCAATACACCATCCCAGTTTTCAGGTGGTTGGCACACAACGCAGTAATGTCTCGCATAAAGACTTGTTGCATCTCTCAGCGAGACTATCAGAGGTTGGTCTGTGAGCCGTCGTAAACTTATGACTAATATCTAAATCAACACAAACAATCCCGAAAATTTCCGAGGTAAAATTTGAACCCCTTTCGCTTATCAATTGCGTCAGCACCCCATATCTACAGACCACAGTCTTCACTACTGCATTGGCAACTGATTCAGTGGTTTGGTCCTGCAGCGCTTGGGCCTCGACAAACCGAGTTAGCACATCGGTCATCGCCAGTACATATTTGTTCCCAATATGGATTTCTGCACCAGTCCCACGATGTCTACCACCAGCTTCTGGAATGGGTAACTCGACCCAATTCCAGTCTGCCAAGGCACTTTCATAATATTCCTTTCAGTCCGTTGGCATGTGATACAAAACTTTACCTTCTGCCTCACATCAGCCTTCATCTCGGGTCAAAAATAGAATTTTTGAAATTTTTGAAGGATAGTGCTGCTGCCGTGGTGGGCCCCCATCACCGCGTCGTGTAACAGTGACAACAATTTCTCCCGGAGCCCCTCGGGCATGCATACCCTTGGGCGCGCATTCGGGTGTCTGGGGTCATATCGAGCCACTAGACCCTCCAGCAACACCAATTGGCCCCGTGGAATTCAGCTAGTATATCTTTCAACCACAGATCACTGGACTGCTGTTGTTTTAGCTCATCCCTCAAATCCCGATTCCCCCGCACCACAACCGCACTGCTACACTGCCACGACAGCATATCAGATATGCATTTCAACGACCTTGGTAAGTGTAGATAATCCAGATCGAATTCCTCCAGCTGTAAGGCCCATCTCAGAACACGCTGGTTCGAGTCTTTCATTCTCTGGATAAATACTAGCAACTTATGGTCAGTTATGACGGTTGTGGGGAATCCCAGAATAATGTGCCGGAATTGCTCAATTGCCATTATAATCTCAAAGGCCTCCTTCTCTATTATCGAATAGTTTAGTTGGATACCCTGGAGCTTACAGCTAAAGAAAGCCACGGATTTCAGCGCCCCTGCAGATTTTTGCTGCAGCACTGCCCCAACCGCGTGCACAGAAGCATCAGTGGCCAAGGAAAATGGGTGTTCGTAATTTGGGGCCACAATCACAGGCGCCATTGTCGACCGGACTTTCACTTCTTGAAAGGCCTCTTACAAATCCGCGTTCCAATGGAACCTTGCTCCTTTTCAAGTTAACTCAGTAATAGGCTGAAGAAGTGTGGAAAGATCCTTGATAAATGGTCGATAAAAATTTATCGACCCGATCAGTCCTCTCACTTCCCTGACATATCTGGCTCCTTCAATTCCAGAATAGCCTGCACATTATCTGGGTCCGGGCTAGCACCTTCGGCGGATATAAGATGATCAAGATACCGGACCCTCGGGGTACAAAACTGGCATTTTATTGGTTTAATGATTAACCCCTTAGTCCGGAATCTCCCAAACACCCATCGCAACACTTCTAGATGCTCTTCAAACGTCCAGGTACATACCAGGACGTCTTCAAGGAAGGAGTTTAGAGGCAAAAAGGAAGTGGAAGGCCAAAGGCAACAACTCCGAGACAAAATCGAGAATTGAGGAAGCTGTGATAGAACATGAGAAAACAGACCTCCAAACACATGAACAGTGAATAGGCTAAGTCAGGTGTGAAAGTTTGGTTTTATTATTTTCTTTTTCTTTTTTGTAACCTGTGGACTTTCCCTTTGGTGGTATCCTGACTCGTATCCTAGTTGCCTGTCGGACTTTGTTTCTCTACGTCAACGGCTCGTGCAAAGGATATGTACACCAGCTCCCAATTACCTATACTGAAATTACATATCTGTAACGGAAGATTTGAAATATAAAAAATAAAGGGGACCCAGGAAGCGAGCGTCATGACAAGATTAATAATAAAAGTAACGTATGCTGCATTCATGGCCCTCCCTGAAGAGAGATCGCTGTAGCGACCAAACGGCAGGCATGTTAGAGGAATTTTCGCTCCTAGCCTCTCCCACAACGTCCTCACGACATACTGCTGAAAGAGGTGGGAGGAATTTCTATCTCCCTGGGCCAAATGAGTTAGTTGGTACTTTTCCCAGGGAGTCTGAAAGGCATAGCATTCTTTCAGTGACTCGACCAATGTTATTTGGAAATACCCATTATTTAAGTCGAGCACTGAAAAGAACCTATGCCCATTCAGCTCTTCCAAGATGTCCTTTACAATGGGTGCTGGAAATCCACCAGCGTGTTACAGGCATTCACCCTACAGAGGTCGAGGGTGATCCGCACAATACCAGTTTTTTTGGGAAAACATGCACTGGGGAGTTCCTGGGGCTGATTCTGACTTCCACCATGCCTGCCTTTTCGAGTGGGGAGCGGGCGAGTAGTTTAGTTGGAAAATCGGAAATATATTTAGTAAAAATGAAGAGAAAAATTTATGAAGAGAAAAAAAATATTGAAGGCGGGATTTGAATCCGTACTTGCAAAATAGAAGACGTGCGCTTTACCACTAGAACATCTGAACACGATAAAAATCTATGCTACAATTAGGATATTTATAAAGTGTAGTCAATTATAACAAACTTTATGAATTTTTTTCTCGGAAAATTTTGAGAAGTGCGTCGAATGGCTTTGCATATATGTTTAATTTGGTGAAAGTTACACGTACAATTTTTTTTTTTATCAAAATCGGTGAGTCCGAGTACCCAGGTTCTGCTTGTTAGAGCTAATCCGCATTAATCATATCGTTATTTAAAACATCTATGATCTATGAATTTATAATTGTTCACAGCTGCATATGTCACGTGACCTTTTCTGTATTTTGCAGAAGGGCGCAGTGGAATGTAGTAAAACACGTAACACAGGCGGAATAAAAAGTAAAATAAATTTAATGGAAAAATAATGTCAAAAACAACACAAAATAAACAACTGGCATGGAAAATAGAAATAAATATCAATGTAACTACTTAGCTATACTTTAGCAGATTATCACGTTAATCAAATAACTAAATACGTTTGACAATTATAATTTCATTTCTTAAACTAACATGCCACATTCAAAAATAAATGATTCGTTCAAATTTGCAACAAAAATTTACAAGAATTGAAATAACTATCTATTCAGTAAATTTCAAAAGACTTCCAACAATTTCAATAAAGTCTGTCGGTAATTGAACCTTACTACTAATTCGACATAGCTTATGTCTAATAAATTGTACGTTTATGCTTTACACACCTTGTAAAACAAATGACCACTAAAGTAAACAAAATATTAAGCACAAATGAGTAAAGCTTAATACAACATTGACAAATCGGGTTTTAGGCTTAACCTTCCTTTAAGTAAGAAATTATTCGAAGAATATTATTTATCGTAAGAATAACACCTTAATCATTAAACCTACGGGAATACAATTAAATTCGACGAACTTTCTTTTTACAAACAGCCCGAGACACACGGTTTAAATTGTAAGTCCTAAGAGTACATTATAGGACGGAATAAATGGAGTATTGATCAATGTTCGATTATTGAAATGGTTTATCAGTCACATATCACAAATTTAAGCAAAGTTCACTGAGTCTGAAATTTTAATTTAAAAGGGGAAATGACACACAAGAGAGCAGGAAAGATTCTGAATTAATAGTCACTGTCCGGTAAGTCTTAGCCAAATAATTAATATAACAATATGTATTCACTATCACAAGGTCGCTGCTTTCCCTATTAGCTCTCCACTGAAATGAAACATTAAATTAAATTAACCAAGGTAAAAATTACACTTCGTGGATTTAATAAATTCCCCTTCAGACCAAAAAACATGGAGCACTTTATTTTGAGATATGCCGGGCTTCTTTAGATAAGAAATTAAACATACATTGATATGCCCGACCACCAACTGGCCATAACACCATTCCGTCGTGCATTTACTAGAGCAACGCTTGAACGGGACCTCTGTTGAACGAAGCTCCCGAAAAAGCTGTTAAATACACCGGCGTTTCCGCCTACAGAAAGCACAGTACTCACGGCTTTGCCAATTGTCGGATTTTCGAATAACAGCGGCTCCTCGGACGCTTGTGCTCCAACGTCGCGGTCGCTTGTATCGTGGTTCCCGTCGGTGAATGTACTACGCAGCCTGGAAGAAGCCTCCCCTTCGGATGCTTCACGGCTCGACTCCAGCGAAGCCGCGCTTCTCCTTCCGTTCCCCGCACAGGGCTCCTCACGCTCCGTGCTCTGGCTGCTCGTAGTCTCCGAGTTCACAATTGTGCACAAATTTTGAACTCGCTTCGTTCTTACTCTATTCCGACGAACGTTCTCCTCGGGAACCAAGTCTTGACTAACTGCCTTTTTCTTGGCGTATTTCAAATTTGCCACTCGTTCCTGGTCTCTTCTCTTATTGGAGCAGGCGTGCTGATGCTGATGACACGTCGCCTGGAGCTCCTCCCTCCTCCTGGTGTTGTAGAAAACACGGAGCGGAAATCCAGCACGAGTGTCATAGGAAATCGAGTTGGCGTTTGATTTCCGTGACAGCATAACATTAGAGCACTTAAAACTCCACACAGAAGCGGGCCACGACCAGTCAAACAAGTGTGGAGCAATAGCTATTCAGCCAGTTCGTTCAGCAAATTTCAGGTGGGGAACCACAAGATTTCGTTTATCCTCAGTTACGTAGACACATCAGATAGCGTGAAACAAATAATCAAAATAGGCACTCACCAAGCTGTCATCTCACTTTGCATGGTTACTTGTCAGTATCAGTTGAGAAAGGCACGCAAATCGCCGCCACCGTATCGTAGTGCGTCCTTAACGCCTTCGAACAAACTAATAAGTCCAAATAAACAAAACGGAAGAGTGCAAATAAGCGCTTCGCAACTATATTACTAAATCTTTCTATATACGAGGGTTGGGGCAAAAGTCATGGCATCTATTTTTTTTCTTGAAGATACCACTCTGGTTGGAAAATGTGACATATACAGACGAAAGGACAAGGTGTTAACTATATGTTTGGACAATGAATAGCACTGAAATATCGTAACACAGTAATTTATTACGGTAGTATACAGGGCAATATGGCCTTCACGGTGCAAAAGAATGACAACACAGTACACATAAAGTTGACATGACAAACCTGGGCCTAAAAGACCCTCAAAGTAGTCCCCTGCTACTGTCACCACACGCTGCCAACGATGTGTAAAAGGCGCTGAATACCATCAGCGTCAGCATTTGACGCACCAGGTGTGAATCGGGTCACCTGTTGGCGCACAGCATTAGCAATGTCCTCTCGTGTTGCAAACCGCCTACCACGTAGTGGTTCCTTAATCTTGCGAATGAGATCAAAGTCACAGGGCAAAATGTCGGGAGAGTATGGTGGCTGCTCCAATTCTTCCCATCCCCAACGTCGGGTTACTTCCATCTCGCACGACACTCACCAACTGACTGATTTCACAGCCCTCGCTGCGCTACTACCAGCTACCACAGAGCTATCTGTTGTTCTGCATGCACACTATACCTGCAGAACTTCCACACGACACATATACGTTTGTGATCCGTTCACATATCTACAAGAAAAAAAATAGTTGCCATGACTTATGCCCCAACCCTCGTATATAAAGGTTGTTTGATTGTTTGTTTGTTTGTTTGTTTTTTATACAAATCTACAGTTTTATTCCGATCTTGATAAAATTTCGCATACATGACCTTCAAAGCATGAGGAAGGTCACTGTCTACTTCAGATTTCGAAAAAATAATAATTATGGATAAAAAATCGATATTCATGGTTATGGTAGGGCATACTAATGAGAAATATCTCATGACCAACAATGCAAGATATAGAAGTTTTTGCAATATAGAATTCAATGCATAGAATTCCTGTTATTCAGACTTTTCTTAGAAAAGAGACTTCTTAGTACTTAACAATTTCTTGAAAATCATTAAAAATGATCAGTAACTGGAGATAATGAGTTAGCAGACTATTGAGAAAGAGTGAAAGACGTTAGAGGAAGCACTCCTTTAGCTCCGTGCTGTATTGAGCAAATGGTAAGCAAGTAAATAGAAGAATCGGCGACCGCTAGACTACACAAAGTGATGAATGGCCAATTTTTGCTTCAAGACATCGAAAGAAGAAAGGAAATTGCAACAACATCAAGTGTACATCTAAAGTAAGATTACGTGAGTAAAAAATTATTTATATTAGAAGGCATCCTTGGAGAGGTCCATCCATTGTGAGCCTTTAAAAATTTTTTTTCGGTAAATCAAGTCCCGGTATATGACCTAGAATGGATTTATTCAGTGAAGAGGTAAATTCCTGTCTTTCGGATTTTTCTTAGAATGGAAAACCAGCGGAAAATCCCAGCACCCTGCATGGCTCAAGCGCATTTTGAATGAAATTTTGCAGCATTTGAATGTGAAAAAAACCGACGAAATGAACACATGAAAAAGCTTAGAATTAATACAGTATAAATTCATGTTGAAGACTCGAAGAGACTTCTTTTAAAGTGCTCCTCTCCAACTTCGGCCCTAAAGAAGTTCAACTCGGCTTCGCTGTTGGAATGTTGGGAAACTTTGAGTGAGTTTGATGCAAAGCCGAAGAAAGAAATTGAAAGACAATTTGAATCAAGAAGGCAGTGGTGAGGGGGATGCAAAAACATGACTAAACCTGAGGGAAACAGTTTAATTATTCTTTTACACGCCCACCCAGGGTGAAACAAACAATTCTTCGAGCATGGTTTCAATTTCGTTGCGAACATCTTTCAGCCGTATTTTCATAAACCCGCCAAAGCTTGGGCTCTAATTTGATGAAATTTTGAAAAAGCTGAATGTGAAAAATAGAAAAAAAGAACACATGAAAAAAGCTTGCGTACAACAGCCACAGCCAGGGGTGAAGACACGTATGAAAAAAACATTGCATCATTTTCATAAAACTTCCTTCTTTCGAAACTACATACAATTTCGCCACTTTTTTTCTCCGTCACTGCGTCAAACTCACTTAGCAATACACAATTCCAACATGAGGGAAGACGAGCAGAACTGCTAATGTGCCGAAGTAGGAGAGGCCATCCATAGGGAGCATATAAAAAGAGGTATTTTTGAATCAACAAAATTATTTTTTACTAAATAAATTGTAAGCTTTATCCAAGTCTTCATTTTTCCTGAAAATTCACAATCAAATATTGCAAAATTTTATCAAAAAAAGAGCCCAAGCAACGCCGGGTATATCAGCATGTCTTTA
Organism: Rhysida immarginata; assembly: GCA_023313115.1. NCBI lineage: Eukaryota > Metazoa > Arthropoda > Chilopoda > Scolopendromorpha > Scolopendridae > Rhysida > Rhysida immarginata. The sequence goes on along the minus strand of JAHWFO010006419.1, from coordinate 2,581 downwards.
TATATAAAAATTAATGTTTTCTGTGGTTTGTCTGTATCGTATGCGTTCCTATAAAATCTGTTTGAGTTGAAACTTTGCACATTAGTCTTCAAAGCAAAATGAAGATCACTGTCTACCTGAAATTTTCGTCTTTTTTCGACAAAATTCGAATTTCTGGTAGCAGCGCTCATGATAGTCTCGAACCTGCTGCCATCCTTGAAGCAAATAGAGATGCCTCGCCTTCAAGTAACGACATAGCCGAAAATGAGTGTTGGAGATGCAAAACACATGTCTAAACATGCGGAAAACTGTTTTATAGTTTTTCCCACGCCGACTATGGGGTGACAGGGTTTTTTTTTTTATTCGTGAACTTTTTTTTTTTTTTTTTTTTTGTAATTTGCAATTTTTTGAACATGGTTTCACTTTCAATTTCGTGTCGAACACTTTCAGATACGTTTTTCCACTGAGGGTAACGGCAACTTCCGTTATCGGCTTTCTGGAAACTGACTGAAACGTTATTGCTCAATTCGTAACGGAAACGAAGAACTCGCCAATTGCCTTTAAAAAGTGGAAATTTTTTTTCGCCAACATATAGCGTAACATTCAAAACGAGGCATGCGGAAAAAGCCGGCGTGGCTCGAGCACTTTTCAGATGAAATTTTGCATTCTCCAAAATATGCATAACCCGATGAAATGAACACATGGAAAAAGCTTAAAATTACAGAATGAACACATACAGAAGAAATTGACATTCAGGAAACGAAAAGACTTCTTAAATGCTCCCAATGAATGGCCTCTGCCCTTCAGCAGCTCTGGCCGACTTCGTTCATGTTGTAATGTTGTGAAAAGGTTGACCATGAATGAAGAAAAGAAGAAAGTTGTCTTTTCTTCATCCATGGTTTGACCAAAGGCGAGAAGAAACGTGTCTGTGGTTTGACCAAAGACGAGAAGAAAGGAGTCTTTGGTTTGACGCAGTGCCATAGAAGGAAAAAGAATGAAAATGACACAATAGTCTGAACTGACGCTGTGGCTTTAGGTCGCAAGTTTTTTCATGTGTACTTTTTTCTGAATATTCAGATATTGCAAAAATTTCATCAAAAGCGCCCGAGCAACTCTGGGTATATCAGCAAATTTTAAATTTTCAATAATATAAAAAAAAACAATTTGAAGTTTTAATACGGATTATTAAGTGCCGAAAGGTGCTTTAAGCTCTCAGTGTGGGGAAACCTGTCTGTCCGTCCGTCCGTCCGTCCGTCCTAAAAAACGCTAACTCTTCCAAGGCTATGAAAGATTTTCAAAATCTGTTTTCTTCAGTTGATGAATATGGTTAATGACACGAACCAATCACAAATATTATATGACGTGCACAAATGGAACATTTATCGGATCAATAGCACGTGCACAAATGGTCATTTATCGGATCAATAGCACGTGCACAAATGGTCATTTATCGGATCAATAGCACGTGCACAAATGGAACGTTCATGACCCCACTTAGGAATTTTCAATGGTAAGATACAGGGTGGGCCATAAGTCGCGCACCAAAGCATTTAAAACAATTCTGATAATAATAATAAACGTTATTTTATTAAAACCAAGTTTAATTATTGAACTAAGAAACACGTTGTACATGCTGGTACAATCACTAATGCTCAAAATGAAAATCCTTACAAATGCTGAAAAGGCAATTCATAACTTAAAAAACTTTGATTGGAATAAAATTTGACAGTTATAGTAACTGATACATACAAACAATGTTTCATCTATCTATCTATATAAAGAAGGATGTTTGTGGGTCTGTGCGTCTGTGGGTCTGTGCGTCTGTGGGTCTGTGGATCTGTGTGTACGTTTTTTATACAAATCTACAGTTTTTATTCCGATCTTGATAAAATTTCGCATACATGACCTTTAAAGCATGAGGAAGGTCACTGTCTACCTCAGATTTCGGAAAAATAATAAATATCGATAAAAAATCGGTTATGGCAAGGCATATTAATGAGAAATATCTCATGACCAACAATGCAAGGCAAAGTTGGTACAACAATAGGTATCAACAATGGTATCAGCACGCAATTCACAAACACACTGCATGAACCAACAATATATATCTCATGACTAACAATGAAAGGAAAAGTTTGTGCAAGTGTAATTATCCCGGGCAACGCCGGGTACCTCTTCTAGTCTTCTATCTATATAAAGAAGGATGTTTGTGGGTCTGTCTGTGGGTCTGTACGTTTTTTATACAAATCTACAGTTTTATTCGGATCTTGATGAAATTTCGCATACATGACCTTCAAAGCATGAGGAAGGTCACTGTCTACTTCAGATTTCGAAAAAATAATAATTATTGATAAAAAATCGATATTCATGGTTATAGCAGGGCATATTAATGAGAAATATCGCATGACCAACAATGCAAGACAAAGTTTTTGCAACAATGGTATCAACACGCAATTCACAAACACTCTGCACGGACCAACAATATAAATCTCATGACCAACAATGCAAATAAAAGTTTGTGCAACAATAGGTATCAACAATGGTTTCAACACGCAATTCACCAATAACAATGAGCTCAAAATGATGATGCAATGATAAAGCA
>JAHWFO010006418.1:4804282-4822630 GCA_023313115.1 Rhysida immarginata | reverse complement strand
AGCCGTCTTCATAGGAAATCTAAAGTAACAAAAAAGTAAATCAAAAGATCCAGAAGGAACCAAGAGGTTCATCCTTCAGCAAGATCTTTTGATTACAGGGTGTTTCTGAGTGATCTGTACAACCTTTCAGGATATGTTACAAGGACCAAAACAAGCAGAAAATGCCATATCAAAATGGGGTCGAAAACGTTTCTTTCTAGAGTTATAACGGTTTGAAGGTGTCTTGCAGAAGACGAAATTAACATTAATGCTGTAGGATTTGTATACTGCATACTGTGATTTATTTCTGCAGCATAACAAGGCAATGCACTTGCTATAGCAAATGCTCAAAATGGTCTCCGTTAGATTCAGTTAGAATCTGATGTTGAAGAGAGCACATTTTTCTTCAAACGGTTGTTTGAGTGGTCTTCACTCTTTTTCTATTTCAGGACACTTTCAAACCGTTAAAACTCTAGAAAGAAGCATTTTCGATCCCATGTTCATATGACATTTTTTCCCTGTTTTAATTCCTGGAACATATCCTGAAATTTTGTGCAGAAACACGCTGTATATAATCAGTCTATTTTTCCTGTCGACCAAACAACAGTGAAATTCGTTAACTAAACTCATATGAGCATGAATCTTTTTTACCGCGGATTTTTTTTTTGGTTCCGGCAAAATGTTTTACTATACCGTATACAAATTATTTTAGAGGCGGAAATTCTGTAATACGAAAACGGACTGCTAAAAAGAGGATCGTGACAGAAACTAAAAGTGGCATCTTTTAAAATCGTACCAAAATCGCCTCGCCTGAAAGTCGGGACGCGAGAAAATCGGAGGCAGTTCACAATTAACTTTTTTTTATGCGATCGTCATGCGTTCTTGTAACAGATCAAGAACTATCTGTATGAATTAGTTTAAAATATTTAGCAAAACTTTGAAAACATAACTTACAGGTTTTTTCATTCAAAATTAGAGATTAAAAAAAGTTAGTACATATGATCACTTTCAGTATGAATAATTTCAATGTCTTTCTTGTGAGTTTTTAACATTTTTTTTATAAGTTCTTTCTTTGCCTCTGTAGGTCTACGTAAAGATAGAGCATTAGTATTCTTCGATTTTCCTGTTGATCTAATTATACTGAGTTAGACGAGAAGCCTGATGTCCCTCGAGAGTGATCTTGAGAATAGAGTCCTAACTGGTAGGACGATGAATAAGATTGTTGATTGACGAACAACGTATTTCAATAGCTTTTCAGATTTTAGTTGGTGGTGTTGGATTTTAAGAACATCATTCCGTTTGATTCCAGAAACTAGAGTTTTGTGCGTTTCTTCGTCATGACATTTGACCTTAATGGTGTCTGAACGACCCGTGTGGGCAGTAATTTTATCCAGAGCCACGTGATTTTTAATCTCGTCTAGAATTTCCTTGATTGGCTTCCCGTGATGACGAATAATAATCGGAGGAATGTAAACAGCTTCCTTTCCATAGGCGACATTGCTTTGGGAATGACTAGGCTTAGCTTTGTTACCTCGTAGGGCCACAGAGACACTATCGTCGATGTTAACAGTGGCCAAATTGAGGCTCGACAATCGACAATCGAACAGTGTAGTGAAAAGAAAGACGCGAGTGGTCCAGGAGTCAAGTTCACTTTGCACGCTCGCCCAAAGAGTAAACCAGAAGATGTACACTGAACTGGGAGAGAAGCCTGATGAACCTCTTTAGTCCTCCAGAGAATAAGTCCCAAGAAGGGACGAGAGTCAGATTGTAGATTGACGAATAGAGTCCCCAAAAATCAGCAGGATCTAAGATCCAATAGTTGGGGAAGACGGCCTTGTTAACGTCATCAAAGCAGACATCCAGGATATGGCGGGGTCTTCGAAACCTGAGGGGACCCTTAACGACGAGTGGGTGGTCCAGGATACCAGAAACCAGGGCGTTTTCATGATTCTCCATCTTGGGTAGCATGTTCTTCATAAGAGTCTGGACAAAGGTGCCTATGTGGGTCATCCCCAAATCCTCATAGATAGAGTGGTTGTTGGCAACTCTTCTGTCAAGTTGGGCAGTGGACCGGAGAGCAATATTTTGGAAGGTCTGGAGATCCTTCCACCTAGATTTGCAAATAGAAGCCCAAGCAGGCATTCCATGAAGTAAAACAGTACGAATCACAACCTTGTATATCAAGAGTTTGTTATCCACACCAAGAGTGCTGTTTCGCCCCAGAAGTGCAATCAAACTGAACCTCGCTTCCTTTGCTTTGTTGAGCGCGTATTGGACTTGGTCGTTCCAATTTAGTTTGGAGTCGATCATGACACCAAGATATTTGTAGCTTTTTACCCACTCAAGTTTCTTGCCAAATGAGAAGAGGGGCTTTGGAGGGTTTTTGCATTTGCGAGTGATAAACATGACCTTGCACTTTTTGACATTCAGCTTTAATCGCCACTTAGTAAACCAGCTCTCGCACTGATGTAAAGCTTCTTGAAGTCGAGTGATGACATGTGCTGGGTTTCGTGCTCAGGTCATGATGGACCCGTCGTCAGCAAATAAGTAAAGATTACACTTTGCAAACTTGAGAAAGTCATGGATAAAGAAGTTGAATCAGGCTGGCCCCAAGACAGAGCCTTGGGGTACACCAGCATTAACATCGCAGGATTCAGATAAGCAGTCCCCAACCTTAACACGAAAAGTCCTCTTTGACAGGAAGGAGCGAACCAGAGCAATTAGATCGTCAGGGAACCCGTAGGTAATCATTTTGTAAATGAGCCCATCATGCCAGACTTGGTCAAAGGCCTTTTGGACATCGAGGAAAACGAGACCACCAAACATAGAGAGGTTGAGAGGACTTTAAATCAGCAACGAGCCTCCATAACTGAAGCTGACAAGAGTGGCCTGGACGGAAGCAAAATTGCTCACTACGAATGAGGTTGTTTTCCTCGCAGTACTCGTTGAACCTCTTGAGTATAGTGCGCTCAAAGACCTTGGAAAGCATGGGCAACAAGCTAATGGGCCTATAACTACTTGTGGGAAGAGCAGGATCCAGTCCAGGTTTAGGAATGGTGACGATGACTGGGTCCTTCCAGGCACTAGGGAAATGGCCGCTAAGCCAGCAGTCATTCATGACCTTGGTGATGATGCAGATAACACTGGGAGGCAAATTCTTGAGAGCACTGTTGGTAATGGTGTCGATGCCGGCTGCCTTTTTGCTTTTCAGGCGCTTAATGATGTCCAATATCTCAAAGGTGCCAGTGACATCGGGAGAGCCAAGAGCGCGCTGTGTGTGGCCATACCTATCGCACACGTCTTTGACCTCACGAGTAATATTGACCAGATCATCCTCTTTGGGAGTAGAGAATTGGCTCTTCAGTGAATCGGCGATAATTTGTGCTTTGTTATTGCTGGTCATTGCTAACGAAATCGCCACCCTCTGTAAGCAAAGGAGGGAGAACAATAGCCCTGTTGCTTTTAAGGGCCCTGACCATACTCCAGAGAGAATTATCCTGGATGGACAGATTTTTATCTTTGTCGTTCCATCTTTGATTCCTTAAATCCTTAATCTGCTCACTTACACAAAATTATAAATTTTAGTCACAAAATTGGTGACATACGTATAGACGGATTTTTTTTTCAAACTTTCACCATGTCTTTTCGAATCATGAAAGTTTTTAGTCTATTTCAGGAAAAAATAATTTTGAATTTGGAAAACGAACACATAAGCCGTCATTCTTAGTGGGTAGTAGCAACACCACCTCTACTCAAAGCCTGAGCGCGAAAACGTCATACATTGTTACATCACCTACGGTAGGGTATTATTAATCATATTTCTACCAATAAAAAGTCCGAAATTGTCCCTACCGTAGATAATGTAACAATGTATGATTTTTTCCGTGAGCAGGCTTTCTCTCTAGGCGGTATTGGTAGTAGGCCAACAAGATGAATGTGTGACAGCTCGATGAGCTATCACATTATTTTATGTCTTGGCTAGCTGTATAAATCTATTAATTTTTTCTCCTGTAGTTGTTAAGATAATTGCTTAATTGTTACCTTTAATGTTTTTCTGTATTGTTAGAGATATTTGTTTTGCTTTGTTGTTAAGCTTGGCTTCAGCGTAGCCTCCGCATATGTAAAGAGGCCTGTTCATTTCCCTCGCAGCCTTGATTTTTAGTGCGAAAGAAAATGGCGACCATAAGTGCAAGCGGTAGCGCTGCATAACGTAGACACTCCAAGAATTTTTCCAGTACTAACAGCTTTTGGGGTTGCTAAAACGCATTTATAGAAATAAAAAATGCAACTTGCATAAAAAAATACATTTTAGCAATCTTAAAAAGCTGTAAGTATTGGGGAAATTCTCAAAATTTCTACGGTATGCAGCGCCGCCGCTTGCATTATGGTGGCCTTTTTTTCGCATAGACTGCGGGAAAAAGAACAAGCCTTTTACGTATGCGGAGGCTACGGCTTCAGGTACGCGGTATTGCTAGGAGAGAGAAGAAGCTGGAAAATGGAGAGGGACAAGAACGAAGGCTTATTGTAGGGTGTGTGGTCCTGTGCTAAGATAGTTAAAGCACGAAATGCTAACTAGAGATGTGGAGAAAAGAGGATGGACATCATAAGATGTTGATGATCCGTTTTTCCTGAATATTAATAATAGTGAAGGTGAAGTTTTAAAAAAAGGAAAGCTCAGATCCTAGGAACTTTTTGCACATTTTCATTCTCTTTAGTCAGCCATTTTCTTTCCATGGAAGTATTGCCCCAGTCTGGAAGCCTTGATGTGAAGTTGGCTGTGGAAACTATAACGTTTGGGCCTTTGAAATACATTGTGAAGAATTGGACAAGCTGCGTATTTTTGGAACAGTTCGTCAGGGACTTCCCTTACTGGTGATGTATGCTAGGATGATTTAATTGCATATTGGATGATGTTGTTGTAATGTAGTCACAAGCATGAAGTTTCTGTTTCAGTTGCAGAATTTTTCTGACCAATACTCGTTCTTTCTTTTTCCTTTCCAGACACAAAAACTTTTGCCAGTCGTCTGGACGTTTGATAGGGAGCTCAAGGGAGACAAACGTGACTCCTTTGCCTTATCAATAGACGCTGCCTTATTAATGTTCTGTCACTGCATCATCATTTTATGCTCATTATTAATAATTCTTGGAAACCAACGTTCAATCATCGCATTATCAGCATCTCAGTTTCCAAAGTATACACATTCCCACAGAATATAGTCGAATTGTATTTTTATGAAACGTTTGGATCTGCTGTGCTACCAAATAAGCTAGGTGATAACTCCGGCAGGCTCGGACTTTTTTTTTGGATTAAATCTTGCAATATCTTAAAAATAAACACACGAAAACGCTTAGAATTAATACAGTAAAAATTCTTAATGAAAACTGGAAAAAAAATTTTTTAAAGGCTCACGATGGATGGACCTCTCCAAGGATGCCGCTGCTACTCTAAATAATTTCTTACTCACGTAATCTTACTTTAGATGTACACATGATGTTGATGCAATTCCCACTCTTCTCTCGATGTCTTGAAGCAAAACTTGGCCATTTGTGTAGTCTAGCGGTCGCCGATTCCTCTATTTACTTGCTTACTATTTGCTCAATACAGCACGGAGCTAAAAGAGTGCTTCCTCTGTCGTCTATCCACTCTTTCTCAATAGTCTGCTAACTCTCATTATCTCCAGTTACTGATCATTTTTAAAGATTTTCAAGAAATGTTAAGTACTAAGAACTCTCTTTTCTAAGAAAAGCCTGAATAACAGGAATTCTATGCATTGTTACAAATTGAACTTGATTAACTTTGCCTTGCATTGTTAGTCATGAGATATATATATTGTTGGTCCGTGCAGAGTGTTTGTGAATTGCGTGTTGATACCATTGTTGATAAGTATTGTTGCACAAACTTTGCCTTGCATTGTTGGTCATGAGATATTTCTCATTATGATGCCTTGCCATAACCATGAATATCGATTTTTTATCAATAATTATTATTTTTTCGAAATCTGAGGTAGACAGTGCTTTGAAGTTCAAGTATGCAAAGTTTCATCAAGATCGGAATAAAGCTGTAGATTTGTATAAGGAACAAATACACCCACAAACAAACCCATAAACATCCTTCTTTATATATATAGAAGAGATTGACTTGCCGTAAAATTAGATAATACAAGTATAGGGAGAGAGCAACTGACGTCACGCCGCATTGTGTTCTGGTACGTTCTCGATACTGGAGGACCAACAACAGGCTAAAACACTATGAATATAACGCGTTTGCAAGTTTTGAGGCTGTAATTGTTTAAAAATGGTTAATTTTTGCGCTGTGGGCGAAAGGAGGAAAAGCTAACGCCCCTTTCTATCGATTTCCCGCCATTAATCGTAGACGTTCAGAGGAGATTCGAAAGCTGCAAAGTGAAAGAAGATCAGCATGGATTCGTTCACTCAAAAGAGATGATTTCAGTGAAGAAATGTGTAAAAATTACCGAATTTGCGGTGATCATTTTTTATCAGGATTTCATAAATGTTTTTTTTTCATTTTAACCACAAACTTTATTAAGCTAAAAACAGATAAATTAAAATTATTTAGGAAGAGTTAAGTTTTCAAATAATACATTAGCCTTCTCAAGCATGTAGCTCTTGTACGAGACATTAACTTCAATTTTTTTTAAAAAAGATTGGCCGTTCAACAATGGCCTCATATAAGGTCTAACTTAGCTATACAAGTCGTCACAAGATGAAATTCTGCGTAATTATTGTATTTGTTTTAAAATTTCGACTCCTGAGCGGCACGTAAAGTCTCGTATGAGGCAAAAAATAGCAAAAAGCGGACTCCTTTGTCTTGTGTTACGTAAACCTCATATGAGGGCAAAAAAAATAATTAAAAAAATAATTATATCAATTATATAATTGTACCCCCTGATATCATAAAAACACTTAAAGATTTGTAATATTCACTAGCGTTTTCCATGTTATTCAAGTGAGTAAAGAAGATTTATCAGCAAATTGTAGCATGCTTATTTGTAGAAAGCATCTTTGTTAGTCCTCCAGTGAAATTCAAAATGGCCGATAGCCTCCGTTACTATGCTTACAAACTCTCCGGTCACGTGGTTGCTCTTTCCCTATAGTGACCCCACTATACTTGTATTTCAGTGCAGCCGATATACTGTATTGGAACACTAGGTGTGTCCCAGATAGAATTTGGAACGAAGCTCCAGTTAAGCACCCTCTATAAAACATCTGTGTATTAGAGAAGAATAGTTGCCACATGGACTCTGGTAGTATATTTTTTGTTTCACCATTAGTTTGGAATCATGTTCACGTGGGATTGCAGACTAGGCTTATAAGTATGCACTAGTAGAAACTTAGCTTTCCTTCTCCCCTTCCCCCCCCCCCCCAAATATTTATTCAGAAGCCAAGCTTGAAACTGAATTGCTGAGTCTCAGCTCTTGTTATTGACGTTAACCTGTTATCAAATTAAAGAATAAAGAATTTGCTATTAAGCTACTCGTTGGGAGATTTCATTTGGATTTTTTCCGATCGAACCTAGGATTACTTTCTCAGCTAAAGTTTTAAGTATGCTCCGAGGAAGGCGACATCACAAATGAACTAATGGTGCTTGTCAACTTGTCTTCTCTTTGTTGTTTACACCAACAAATTTTTCTATTAATTTCAAAAAATTAGATTTAGTAGAAGAACGATGAATTATCAATAATATTTTGAATGAATCATTACTCAAACAGATAAATTTACTTTACTTTAATTTGCTTTTTCAGAGATAAACGTTCAGAGATACTCATAATTTGAATGAATAAACACTTTCATATTTACACTTTCAAAAAAAATCATTTTTTAAACAGACAAATTCTGTCTCATCTTAAGTAAATTGTCTTGTAGTGACGAACGATCGGAGAAACCGGGTAATAAATTAACTAAAAACAGTAAAAATATTTTGAAATATCCTCTATCAAACTGTTTGCACTAATTTGTAATTTTCGTTATTTCTTCTCCTTTTCGATAGTTCTAATATTGTAGCAGTTACACAAGGTGTCCCGTAATGAGTGAACGAAAATTTGGTAAATGGTAGTATTGCTGATTCTATGCAAAAATATTCATATGAACATGGGTCCGAATTTGAACGATAACTAAGATATGAACAGAAATAATGCCGCCACCAAGATCAACAAGTTAATAACTCAGCTTCTGTAACATCTAGGATGATGAAATTTGGGGGAATAATAGGGTGCATAAAACTGTGTATACCGTTAAAATTTGATGGAATTCCAACAAGCAGTTTTCAGGTTACGCATTCAACATTGTAACACGTGCTGGTTAGCATTCACATTACAATATTGAATGCGAACAAATTTTAATGGCATACGCAATTGTATGTACCCCATAATTCCTCCAAATTTCATCATCCTAGATGATATAGAATCTGAATTTATTAATTTGTTGATTTTGGTGGCGGCACTTTATTTCTGTTCATGTCTCATATATGAACTTTTTTGCTTAGAATCACCCATACTACCATTTACCAAATTTTCGTTCACTCATTAGGCGAAATTCTGTATATGATTTGTCTACTTTATTTATACAATTCTCTTACGTTTAAATACAATTACTAATTTCATTTCGCTTTTCATTTAGAAACGTCAGCAAACAAAAGTTTACAGGGTATAAAGGAAAAAGATAATAGCTGTATTATAAAATAACTACAGATACAACCTTACAATTTCTCTATATCGCCAACAGAAAATATAAACTGTGCAAAACATTGAACTTCAATCAATCGCTTAAGATAAATGGATGGCTTAAAAATTAGGAGGATGTTTATTTATAAGTTCAACTTGAAAATTTAACGTTTTTTGGAACAGTTATCCTCTCTCTTTCTGTTTCTAAAAGAATTTTAAAAAATACAACGAATACTGCAAAGAATATGTGGAGATTAAGATTAATAAAAAAAAAAATACTTAAAGCATCTTTTAACTTATAATATTCCAAAAATATGTCTTTTGCTGTTTTGTGCTATAATTCATAGCTATCATAAACTCCTCCCGAAAATTATTTGAAAATTCGAATAAGTCTCAAGGTATTGACTATTTCATAATATTTACCATTATTTTGCTTGAAATATATTAATTATACCGAAAGAATTTCGCGTAAAAAATGAAGAAGCCGGGAAAAGATGGCGAAACCTGTTGTGAAATAAATGTCATCAAAATCAAAGCCTCCATTTTTCATATATCTAATAGCGATACAAAGACCTCGAACTATATACATCAAAGCGATCTTATTTACTTTTCATCTGAACTTTACTCTTTTGATCCCATTTCAATTTTGTTATACTGTAGTCAACAAGTGATACAAGTGGCTGTTAATTTCGGGAGCTTAAGTCGCATTTTGGAATTCCAACCTTTTCTGCACTCACCCAGTTTTCCAATATAATCTGTTTCGATTTCCACTACGTTGCTCTGGCATGATGTGACAAAAGTAACTCAAACTGAATACAGTGAATCGTCTGTAGTCGTCTAAGTTTTCTAAGTTGCATGTTTTTTTTTTGTGCGAGTGTGATACTTCTTCAATACTGATTCTCATAATTGTCGTCATGTCGCGCCACTTGTCTCGAGAGCCACTTTCTAACTATATTAGATATATTAGATTCTAATAATTAGAGGAGTCCCATTTTTGTGTCTTACTTTCTTCTTCTTTTTTTTTTTTTTTTTTTTTTTTTTTTTAATGAGAAAACTGATTGTGCATGTCCGATTTTGTCCGATATAATTCAAATATCAAACTTTGAGGATCAAAGTATAGATCCGATTTTTGCAAGGAACATTGAAAATATCAGTTTAAAAAGCCTATGCTTATGAATTGAATTTGAAGAACTGCATTTAGTGACTCTGAAGTGTGGTTTTAGCTCCGAGATAAAAATATTGAAATCCATTCGATCCGCCGTTTCCTTATCTGTCTCATTTTTAAATGACCAATTACAGGCGTAAATAGAAAAGAGGATATAGATTATTGATTGAGTCGATCTCAAAATGAATATAGTTTTGAATTCAACAGAATGGTTAATGAGATATCAACGAAAAAAGTAGGTGACTATTTTAACTCTCAGTTATAAGTGCCTAGGTGACTTATACACGAATAGCATTGGGAAAAGGGTGGAATCCTTCCATACCCGTACCACTGATTTCACAGCAGTGACAATGCGAATTGAAATTTTCGGTTTTATTTGGTACATACCTAGTAATACATAGTTTCGGAATTGGGTGAATCATTTTGTAAAACTTGTATATACTCAAGTAGTTTATATAAATAATTTTTATTTTAAATGACATAATAACAATAAAATTCGTAATATTTTATTCGGAAAGCTGAAGCTAATATATCATATAAGTCTTAAATAATTGGGACTTCAATGAGCAAAACACAAACACAACATTATTCTCACGTCAGTAAACTGTAAAAGTATTTACATTCCACAACCGCAATAAAGTACATGCACAATTGATCTAACAAATGCATTTGCAAATTAAAAATCCCAAATGCTCATGTATAATATAAAATAAAAATTAAATAAAAATATTAAGCAAGTTGTATTAAATCGATCTACAAAAGATTCAACAGTATTTTTGTTTATTTTATAATTCTCAATGTGAAAGCTATGAACATGGCATTAAAAAACTCAATAAAATTTTGTAATTAATCTATAAGCGTCGTTTTACTGTAAATGACTTGAATGGGGATGAAATCCCATGTTGTGATAAGAATTTTTTCCCCTCTCCTCCACTCTTAAGCGGAAAGCAAATCAAATAAGAGGGAGAGTGATGGTTGCATGATGATCTGCAATCATGTGGCGTGATGTTTGGATCACGACTGCGGAGGCCCGGTAGCCCCGTCGGTGGAGGGGCCCCCACTCGACATCAAAGCTAATGACGACAGCCACCAAGAGAGAGAAAAACAAGCAACTTGATCAGAAAAGGAAAAAGGGAAAAAAAACAGTAGTTGATGAAGGGGGGAGGGGAGGGAATTTTAGCGTATACATTACATAGCTATGTGATCGAGAAGTTATGTGTTGTAATGGGCACATAATTACAATTAATGGCGATCACTGACGACCACTCATTGGGGTGTTAGGATTTATTATAATCATTTGTATTTTTTGTATTTTGTTAATTTAAACCAGTTCTGAGAAACAATACGATTACGAGACAAATAGGGACATAGTATTCCGTTCTTAATTCGGCAAAAAACTGAACTCGATCTTAGTTTCATTCTTCTCTAACAGGTGGCGGTTATTTCTCATTGTGTAGGTAAATTGTCTTTGAACATTGGCACAATATTAGAGTTAGCCATTACTCTAATACTATGACATTGGTATAATGAGAATTATGAAGCGATATACAATTAGAATTTTTTAAATAAAATTATTTTAAAAGCTAAAAGATTAGGCTAGTAATACAGCCGGTGGTGAAAAAACGAACGTATTTGTTGGCAACTCGGCTCCTGTGCCACCTATCTCCACAAAACTTGGACGGTTCACTGAGTGCAACTTGTCCGTTAATCGTTCCAATTTAGGCGCGTGTACGTCTATTGGTTTCCGAGATGGGTGTTCGCCGTTACACAAGTTTCTTCAACATAACGGAATCTAAATTGAACCGTCTATAATTTCAGAACATTAAATATATATTGTCAATTACTGGGGTACTGATTTATATGCACTAAAAAGTGCAAAATATGCGCATATTAAAAAATCCAAAATATTTACTAAATTGTGAACCCTACCCCCGTAATTCCGACCCCAGTGTACCAATCAATATCAAACTAAATAGTGCAGATGGACATGCCCATAGGAAGCTACATTCCGAATTTCAACCTTCTACTCAAAAAAATGTAGAAATTATGAAGGGGACGGACTGACATTATAAAACCAATAAGTAGCTCCATTCTTATTCTAGGGTCAGTCAAATGAAAACCGGAAATATTTTTTTACAGCTCCTTTATGACAGATAGAGATGGTACACTATTTTTCAATGTAGTCCCCATCTTTTCGATGCATTCCGCCATCGAGTCGGGAAGGCATGGATACCTCGGGAAAAAAAAAATCTTCATATAATGGAGATATCTTTATATATAAAAATTCAGACTCAGGGCGCGTCTGTAAATGTTCTAAAAACCTTTGAACCACTTATCCGATTGAGCTCATATTCGCAACATATGTTCGTTAGGTCCAGAGTAAGGTTTACATGTCCCCAAAGTGAGGGGGAAAGGGGTAAAAAATCATATATTTTGGTTTATGTTTGTTTGTTTACTCAAGATATGGCGCCAGAGTTTATTTATCTTTTTTTTATATATATAGACCTTTCGCTTGAAACAGAAACTGGACTAAATGTGCAGAAGCAGGACAGCAAAAAAACTTCCGTTTTCCTCCGGGTGTGTAGTAGTGTTTGCACATTTCAAGGCAGGAAACGCACGTTTTTTGCTGTCCTGCTTCTGCGCAGTTACTCCAGTTTCGGTTTCAATGGAAAGGTCTATATAAAAATTCAGGGTGCGTCTGTAAATGTTCTTATAAATTTTGAATCACTTATCCTTTTGAGCTCATACTTGCACCAGATGTTCGTTAAGTTCAGGGTAAGGTTTACATGTGCCGAGTGTCAGGTTGGCCCAAAGGGGAAAGGGTAAAAATAATCATTACTTGATCTGTCTGTCTGACATGAGCCTACGATATGCGCGGACCTACAATGTATGTCGTGTCTTACAATGCAGAGCAAAGTTTCTGCAACAATACGCCATAAAAATTACTTTGGCTCAATGACGTATATTAAAGATAGACTCCGAAGCAATTGTTGTTACTTGAAGCAAATTGGGAAGCTCCATATCCAGAACTGTCATGACCGAAAGTGAGTGAAGATGATGCAAAACACATGGCTAAACATGAGAGTAGCTGATTAATAATTCTTTCACACGCCGATCAAGGAGTGATAAGTTTATTTTGTATTTGAAGTATTTTATTATATTTTATAAACAATTTTTCGATCATGATTTCAATTTCAATTTCGTTTCCATCGTCTTTCAGTTATGTATTTTCATTTTAGTTACGTATTTTTGATTTATGCTTGTGGAAAATGATTCCCGGTCCTTTTTCGTGTCTGTTTGTACATTTGTACGCAGAACAACTTTGAGGAATGGTTTTGAATTAATTATTCCTCGGGTCCAAAATCTTCAAAAACAAATCACTCCACGGCTCACTCCTGCCCAGAACTGTCATGGCTCAATTTGCTTCACTTTTTGCCGCTGTTTAACAATAGGATTCGGAGTCTATTTTTAATATACGTCATTGCTTTGGCTATGGTCATGGATGAAGAAATACAGGATGGGAAACTCCATTGTTTAAAGTGTGATTTTATTTTCACTGGCGCTCTCTGGCCGTTTGCGTGGGCATTACTCTCTGTTTAGCAGACGTCTTTACTTTTCCTTATTGACCTCGATGGC
This sequence comes from Rhysida immarginata, assembly GCA_023313115.1. Taxonomy (NCBI): domain Eukaryota; kingdom Metazoa; phylum Arthropoda; class Chilopoda; order Scolopendromorpha; family Scolopendridae; genus Rhysida; species Rhysida immarginata. The sequence continues at coordinate 4,809,169 of JAHWFO010006418.1, read as the reverse complement.
TCAGTGGTTGCGTGATCTCCTCTGATCAACACTCCTAGCCAGAAGGCCTGATAACGGAAACGTCATACACTGTTACATCATCATTAGTCGACCATTGTTAATCCTATTCCTACCAATAATAAGCCCTAAATTTGGTCGACTAATGATCATGTAACAGCGTATGACATTTCCGTTATCAGGCCTTCTGTCTAGGTGGTGTTGTTCTGATGCCCGTAGATGTGGCTTCGATCCCGGCCGAGGACGACGAGGATTCTTTCAGGGGGGAAATACTATTATATAAAAGAAAGAGCGAAAAATGTATACACTCACTCATTCATTACGAAATCTCCAGAACTATGAAGCCTACAAACTTGATATTTGGCAGGTATATTTCTCTCGGTTTCCAGCTGAGGGTGATAGAGGGATCGAATCTAAGCAACATTTACCTCTTTCATTTTTTTCTCTGGGGCTTTATTTTTGAGATAAAAAATGTTGAAATCTTACTTGCAGGAAACAGTTGTTTGGAACCTGTGGAGACACTTAAAGACATTGGTATACGAGACACCAGTGGGATCCGATGAAGAGCCAGAGGGAGTGAATTAGAACACTTATTATTGATGAAAACAAGAAAAAAAATTCCACAGCCTGGGTTCGAATCAGGAACCTTCTGCTCACCATGCAGACGCGCCAACCAATTGCGCCACTGTGGACATGGAAGCATTAATGCTATCTACATGTCCTTAGGGCTGGTTGGAACAATACCCAGTTCGCAGGCTGGGACTCTCTTTCTACTGCGTATAATCGTTCCTGGTTCGAACCCAGGCTGTGGAATTTTCTTTCTTATTTTCATCAATAATTTCAACACCTGAGGTTTGGCGTGAAAAAAAAATAAAAAATAAAAAAAGAAAAAAAAAATCCTCTTAAGACCTTTAATTTATTAATCTAGAACACTTATTGTAAAACATTTGCATGTTTCATAAAAAACAAGTCATATTATTGTGCTGTATGCAATGTGTTTTTTGTTCTTTTTATTAAATGATTGACCATGATTTTGACATGGTCCAGAATTACGGGTTGAGTGGCATATTACGTCTACGCGACGTCCAACAATTTTTATCACAAAAACAATACCCAGAGAAAAAAATGAAAGAGGGAACTGTTGCTTAGATTTGATCCCTCTATCACCCCATGTTTGTACACTTCCCTGTATACATATATATGAAAAAACTATATTTTTCTCCGAGCGACGCCGGGTACTGCAGCTAGTTGCTTATAGGAATCTGCATACCGAATTTCACTCCTTTATTTGCATAAATACACCTAGACCGTTTGATCCCCTTTAATTTTCACCCCCAAAACTTCGATCTTAGTGGGCTAATCAAAACGAAACTAAACAGTGAAGGTGCACATGCCCACAGTTAGCTACATTCCGAATTTCAACCTTCTACCTCAAAAAATGTAGAAATGATGAAGGGTGATTCAAATTATGTGTAAAATAAAACCAATAATAAGCTTATAGATTATGAGCACTTGAGCAATCGTGCGTCGACAAAGCGATTTCACGTGCGCGCGCCGATGTCAATAATGCTTAAAAGATGAACAGAAAGTAACAATGTATTCCTTCTTGACAAATCGATTATTATGTGACATGCCAGTATCTTTGAATTCTTTACACTCACTGTTTTAGCACGTGAATTGACTTGAAGGGGTCCACGAAAAATTCTGAAAACTTGATAAGGCCGAGCTAAGACTTTGATGGTCATATTTCTGAAAAGAGAATTTAAAAAAGTTAACCGTTTCAAGTTATCGTGCAAACGGCGGACGGACGGACGGCCGGATAAACGTACAGACCAAGGGCGCATTCTTATAAGTAGCTTTTATGCTAAAGCGCCTAATAATGAAGCAGTCATCTCCAGCGATTCCGAAAAGAAGACAATAATATCTGCTAGAATTTTTTGTAGTTTATGATATAAAACTTTAAAAATTTTTAATAATTTTTTTTCCGCTAAATTTTTTTCTTGGCTATTCGTGGATACATTTGGTAATAATATTATTAATAAATGTCTTTTTGTACAAAGAAATATAATAGTAAAATTTATGAGTTTATGTAATTTAAAAATAAACTATCAAGTACAAAGTTAGTCAAAGTACAGACCAATGAACCAAGACAGTTTTTCATAAAGTTTCTTTCCGTCTATTCACAAGACGGTTTTGCAAGATTGGTGACTTTATATTTATTTTTTTTTATACATGTTTAGTTTACGTTTTTTCATAGGAGAATATCAAGATTTTAATTTGTCATTAAACACTCCTCCTCGATTAACAATAAGGTTCAGGAAAAGAAAACTATCCAAGACCCGATAAGATTAAGGAAAATAAAATAAAATTTATAAAATCTATAAAACTTACCGATAAAAAATTTACAAAATTTTTCTATATAATAATATTTAGACTGGAAAAGGACAAAAAAGTGTCCAATATTAGTTAATGAAAAAATCCATATCTTGATTTCGGTGGGGCTAATTCCTTACATTTGATTTAAGGAGAATGAGATGGTATGTTATTTTAAAAAGAATAAGATTTGTGTGAGGCAAAGGTATGGTTTATTTGAGGTAATTGTATTGAATATGAAAACATATATCTGATCTTGTATTAATACGTTTTTTGCCCGCTTAGGAGAATTCTTGAGATTTCCGGTACGACTTCATCTCATGCGGGATCGGCCTCGGTGGCTCAGCGGTTGCGTGATCGCCTCTGATGCCCGTGTACGCGGGTTCGATCCCGGCCGAGGACGACGAGGATTTTTCAGGGGAAAATCCTAAGATCACGCACTTCCTTCGGAAGGGAAGTAAAGCTGTTGGTCCCGTGTAGTCGTTTGCCGGCTGCACGTTAAAGAACCCTTGCGAGGCAAAATTTGCGGCCCCTATAACGCCGTCCTGAAATGACCTTGGCAGTTGAAAAGGACGTTAATACCAAACAAACCAAACCAAACCAAACCATCTCATGCGGGATTAAAACGGGAAACAATGAAGGTTACGCTGTTACTCGGGCTTGTATGGTCAGGTGATTTTTTTCGCGACGGGGCTGTCTTTCTCGTTGGCTACGTTGCACTCCTTAGAGGTTTGAATGTATCTTATTGAAAAATTTTGTGTTGAGAGTCCGATATAGAATTTGTTACATATGGTGCAATCTTAGCCAGTATGCCCAGAAATTTTCGAATTTTGATATTTAAGGGGATAGGGTTGGTGGGTTGAGGATAGATTGGAATGTGCGTATCATGCTGAATGAGATGTTTAGATTTTTGGATGATAAGTATCTTGCTAATGGATACATTGAATTATTGGTGAAGGGTGATCCAATTTTTCTTTTGAGCAGTATTGTCTTGGTGGTGGGTATTATTTTTCCTTACTTTTGGGATGATGGATGGGCGGTAACCGTTGGTTATTGCAAGGTGTTTAATAATTTCGAGTTCTTCATTGTAGGCATTTATGTCTAATGGGAGTTTTTGTGTTCGGTCTATTGGATAACTGAAAGTGGAAATTTTATGGGACCATTGGACCATTAGAGGATGAATGTACCGGGTGATCCAAAAGTCAGTAGACTTTTTAAAACCTTATAATTATTAAACTATTTACAATAAAACGACGCGGTTTGCACAGAAATGCTCAGAAACAGGGGGGATTTTTGTGTATAATGAAAAATGTTTTTTATATTAGTTACATTTTTGACCAAACGGTGGCGCTGGAGTTTTAAATTCGTCTTAAATTCAGTTTCTTGAATCTTCGAAATTCGCTTGTGTCGAAGCGTTTCTTAAAGCAACTTCAAAATAACATCCTTAGAGCCAATATAATCCGCAATTAACTCATCTGCTTATTTCACGCATGATAAGATTGTATTCTACATGAAACTCCAGCTCTACATAATTATTGCTTAAATTATAGATTTTTTGATAAAATATACATAGAACAAGTTAAAAGAAACTGCTTCTAAAAAAAACACCGACAGTTGAAGTGTTGGTTTTGGGAACTACAAGGTCATTCAGCGATTTTAACTGAGGTTGTCCAGGCAGTTTATTATACAGGGTGTTTCAAAAATACTTTTACAGACTTTTCGGGGAAGTAGTATGGATGATTCTGAGCAAAAAAAAGTTCACATGAACATGGGTCAGAATTTGAACGATAACTGAGATATGAACAGAAATAAAAATGCCGCCACTAAGATCAGCAAGCTAATAACTCAGGTTCTATAACACCTAGGATAATGAAGTTCGGGGAATAATATGGTACATAAAACTGTGTATACCTTTAAAATTTGATCGAATTCCAACGACTAGTTTCTGAGTAACGTAGTCAACATCGTAACACTGTAACACGTAAAAACATTTTTTTCTTTCTATGTGAGGATCACAGACTTTTGATTCCGAACCGTTACGGGTTAAGTTGATATATTTCCCCCCGTTCCCCGAATGGAACCCCGATTTTGATTTGACGCTGCATTCTGAAGTCATTGTATGAAATAAATGGTGGTGAAACAGAGACGGAAAAATATTGAACTCTGTTATAGTTTATTCAGTTAAAAGGCCTATGATATTAATATTTTGAGATTATCCATTGCATATACCAAAGCTAAAATAAAACGACAATGAAGTTTATTGTTACGTCGGAGCATAGTCTTTTAATCCCCTGGTCTGTGCACAGCATTGTTTTAGTCCAACAATTGAATTGTTGTATTTACTGAAGAGTCGTTTTTTGTCCCCTCTCTTGAATGAATTTGGCTAAAGCTCAAACTTAACAATGCATTCTAACGATCTCACAACGTAACAAAACTGTCAGCTACTATTACGTGTTCAGCAACAAATACGTAACATTACCTGACAGTTTTGTTACGTTGTGAGATCGTTAGAATGCA